>JAMKCH010001099.1:0-51631 GCA_023653785.1 Ophioderma brevispina | reverse complement strand
AAATGGCAAGTTGGTGCAATTCGTAGGCAATTTTTTCAAGTTGAGGTATGTTATCGCTTGGTAGAAACTAGAGTTGGTGAATTCAATGCAAGTAATGTGGAAGTTCCCTTCATTAATTTCAAAGAGTTCGTCAATATTCACACATACTGGAAGCCATGTTGGATGCAGCTTGTAGAACACTGGATCAGGATTAGCACTTTTTCTAACTAGATGCGAAGTCGTGATGAGGATGAATACAAAGTATGAAGTCAGCATTATTGGTGAAGAGAGGCTGAGCACAGTAGATCAAGATGGCCGACGTTGGGCATGGCACGTGCGACGAATAAGTGTAAGACTTGATCTGGTAATTTTGATGCGACGAAAGCAAGATTGAGCAATGCTGATGAAGAGGCTAAGATGTATATGAATAAAAAGCTGTAGGATGACAAGGACTACGGTCCACAGAAGCTGAGTTTGGGCGTTGCAGAGAACAAAGGAATTAAAAACTGATAAGTGTTTATACAATGACACTTGATAAAAAGCTCAGTTATCATATAAAAATGGTTGATAAATACATACAGACTATATCAAAGAATTGGTAAACATCAAACGATTGACTGGTACACATCAAAATAATATCTGGAGCAGGTACTGGAGGATGATGATGCTGTGTATCCCGCGGCAAATAGCTTGGTATAAAGTTGCAGAATTCCACAGATTGCAGAATTCCACCTCCACGGTCGACAGGTAGAACTCATGGGGTCAAGCTAAGCCATTGCTTAGCCAAGACCCAGAGGGTGTTTTGAATCTATCCCACAATGCATTGCAAAGTGCCTACACCGTACTGTACTAAACACATGTCAGTACTTAGGGAAAAAAGTTTTCTAGAAGTTTAAGAACAACAAGACATTTCATAATCATGCTAAAAAAAGTAATAATGCTTTGCCTGCTAAAATGAGTGTAAAAACCAAGATTTTTATGGGTTAAGAATAACATTAATGTGGAATCACGTCCTTACTGAGGTGAAATTTCAGAAAACTGATGCATTGTGGGATTGACTCAATACACCCTCTGGCCAAGACCGTACCCATTGGATGTTGTAATCAAATGCAATCATTCTAACTTCTATGTTGTTATTGCAATAACGATTACGTAAGTAAGCTTTTTTTGTTGATTGAATAAAATGTGTTCCATTCTTCCACTAAATGAGAACAGCAGCTCAATAATTTATATCCTGACATGACATAGCGCTGTATTGTTAAATGTATGTTTTATACCATTTTATTCACTAAGAGAATGATACTTTTGAAAAACTCATCAGACAGATTTCTGTACTGTCAGGGAGACTTTTTTTTACAGTTGTAAAATCAATTCCTGGGCCATTACGAGCAAAGCGTCCGCCCTGCAGGGTCACATTGTTTTTTCCAACGGAGAGTATTTTATATCTTGCATTTATGATCATATTTTTAAATACGGATTCAAATTCGCGTCTTATGTTATGTATAGAATAGCCGTGCGGTTTTTGCGAAATCGTGGCGTGTCTACGAGAAAATAATACCACCCGTGACTGCTATTAACCTTCCACGATTACAGTGCATTTTTTGGCCATCAGATTGGACATTCCGAATCTTCGGAGATAAATATCTGAATTTTATACTTAATTGTTTTTATATCAATTTTGAATTTTTAAAACTGAGTATTAAAAACATACACCGCGTGTTAATACACCTGGCAAAAAAATTATCGCGGCATGTTTTTTCGATCATTATTGTGTCGATGTCACCGTTTTAAAGTTTTTGAAATATACATTTTACTGGCTGAGTCTTGCTCTTTCATTTACTACCTGGCTTGTAAAAAAGCGTGCAGAAATGGCCGAGTAGAACTCTCGAAAGACGCAAACCCCCGAACCAATTTGCATTTTTGGATTTTTCAATGGGCACTACAGTGTAACTGGTACAACGAACACGTGTACCACAATCAATATTGCAAGTAGCAAAGGGGGGTTTCATGGCAAAAAAATCAATGTTGTCATGCCGTCGCGTGGGACTTTGCACATGGTGGCAAATTTGCACCCTCAAAAATCATTGATCTTCAAGATCGTACATGCGGAACTATTACTACTTTAACAGAAAAGAGGTAAGTTTAATACGTACCTATCCACATCAACCAAGAACTTCCTGATATTTTTTGAGGTTTTGGGTGGAACTCGTCTACCTTGCCTATAGCCCCTAAGATTTCTGAGTTTTGACATGACTATTTAAAAATAAAGAAGCTAAAAAAATTCCCTCACATATATAGCATCTTTAACATGTACATTCAATACAACACCAAAGTAAAAGCACAGCTGAAATCATCACCTGAAATCTGGATGTAACAAATTGAGGGTGGTCAAATTCGAACCCAGTATTGCATCAAGGTAAGTTTTTGGCCTCCAATCACACCTTTTATTTCAAATGGTAACAAATCACCTACCATGAGATACCCAAGACTCTTAGGAAGAACCCGATTACAAATCAGTTAACAGTTTGCGATATTGGATCAGAAATGGATCGAGTTGAAGCGATGCGTGCATGCCATTTTTTTGCGTTGAGATGACCATCACATGGGGATGGTGTCACCGAGGCACGATAAGCTTTCATTGATGTTAAATGTTTCAAATTCATTGCGGTGACAGGACACTGCCTACTTATTACTGTTTCCGGGCGATCACATAAGAAGCAATTATTTTTTGCATGATTTGAATTTTTGAACATGTTGAAAAACAAATTTAAGATTAGCTTACCCCGATTTTCTGGTAAGTACGTCATTGAAAAAGTGGCACGCGATTCGCCGGGACTAGTATGGCGAATTACTGTTGTGAAATCTTATTTACCGGACAAACTTTCGTACTGGACTTGGTAATATGTCTCTTTACTCTAAAAGAATATTGAAATACATTTATTTGAAAAAGGCCAATGGTTGGATTCGAACCTGTGATCCTGCATAGAAATCGATGCTCTTCTCCCTACACTAGCGAGGGAAGGAAGGATTTTTTGTGGGTGGTGATGATTTTATCCTACATAAGCTTTAGGAATAAAACCGATAATACTATTGGGATATGATAGATATACTATATAAATAGCGGCCGCATAAGTTTGTTCCGGTAAATAGATTTCACAACAGATTCGCGCGGACTAGTCTGGCGAATAGTCACTTTCCTTGAAAAGATACAACACTATGACTGAAATGCATGAAAATAGTCTTTACTACGCCTTCAAAGCATTGAAACTAGTCTTTACTACAGAACCCACATGTATATAGTCTCACATCTTGATCGATTATGCTGTGACAACGGAGATACAGAATTGCTCTGCTTTGCCCCGTATTGTAGTTATAAACGGTTAACGAGATGAAAGTTTGGTTGGTCCGTGTCAGGTACCAGTCACGTGTCAGGTATCAGGTATAGCTGCACTTCGGGGGCGACCGATATATATAAAATCCGACTATGTTAAATCAAGGTCTGTACATTGCCCTCTGCCCAAAGTGCTATTATGTTTTCCAAAAGACACGGTTAATTTTATTATGTCTAAACAGTACAAAATTTCCTTTTCCCTCTGATTCAAAAAACAGAGTACATTGACGATAATCGGTTGTTTTTTTCCAAGGTAGGGATACGTACGTCAGTTTACTTGAATGGGTCCCACGAAGCAAAATAATAAACCAAATCAATCCGTGACGGCATCAATCAAATCTTATTTTTTCCACAAATGGCTGGTTATTACATATAAAATTCCTTTTTAAGATTCAACATCTGTATATTGGGCTTTAATAATTAATATTCATGTCCCCGAACATGGAATGTGAAAAAGATGGGCCATAAGTCTACAAACTGAAACATAGTCAGCGGCTAAATACCCTTACCGTGGACTGTTATGAGCAGACGGATCCCGTTTTAGTTTTAAGCAGGCTACAGCCACTTGCGCGCGGTTGCGGGGGTTATGCGTCAAGCCAATTCGGCACAATTTATATGGGGAATCTTTTGCACGTATGAGCTCGCGATACGGAAATATTGCTTGTTATTTTCTGTTTGTCTTTTTTGTGTACAATTTTGGTGTATTATAGTAATTTTTACACAATAGTGTTAGCCTCTTTTATCAGTCGTTTTTGTAATAAAAAATATCAGTGAATTCTAACTTTCGATACCAAAGGGATACGACTTATTGCTTGTGTACAATTTTGTGTGTATTGTAGTAATTTCAATCATTTACCCTATTAAATCTGAGGCCTAAATGATGTTTTGCTTGGATGTTATGAGCAAAATCTGCGAAAATGTGCCCCATTTTGGTCGACCAATATTAATTTGGAACTCCCACAACCTCACATGCTATTGGTTCATTCGCAGCTTCCGAGACATTCTCGGTCTTGTTCTTGTTAGATTTAGGGACAATCCCCCCCCCAAAAAAAAGCAGGGGTGTACTCCGTGATGTTTGAAAAGTGGCAAAAAATGGCATTAAGGGACATTTGGGATATAAGCGTTTAAAAATAAATTTCGTTGATTAATACTTTCAAATGTATTTCGAAAGCAAGTAGAAAATGTGTGTTATTCCTTATGTTGCATTTTCCATTATATTGACCATAATCCTGTGATATTCATAGCATTCACAGAAAATTCTTTTAAAAAACATGTAAAGATGCGATTTTGGTATTGCTTTTCTTGTTATCGTCGAGTTTACGCCCAGTAGCATGAAAAGAGAGTTTCATGATACATCACCATGGTTACGGCTGGATACACATACTATGACGATCACAAAATAATTCGTTATCTTTACATTGGGATGATTGTTATTTCTTTATAAGTTCTACAATTTCAAAATGTCGGCAAATAACATAGTCATAGTGCTCCGTGACAAAGATAAGCTTAACCCTCGTCTACCTGAGCCATTTTTTGTAACAAAACTCCCGAAGGGGGGGGGGGGTGGTTACCACCCCCCTGTGATTTTCGTTACTGAACACCCGATTCCTGTAAATTTGGTACCAATGGATAGCTTAGGGTTTCTTCTTTCAATTGGTACCAAAATAAGTACTAACATCCACATTATGACGTCAGCATGACGTCATATGTTGAGGAAAGTACGAAAATACTGAATATAGGGTGGAAAATTGATATTTCACAATTTTAGCGACTCAAACACCTTATTATAGTTCTAAAATGCTGTCATTATATAAAACTAGCCATTTCCCATCAAGTAGAGTAAAAAACCGCATGATTTTCTGATTTTCCTAACCTTTTTGGCGAAAAATGGAATTTTTCACTGTGTGTGTCTATGGAAATGGCAGTTTTGCTGATATGCGAACTTTATGACGTCATTGTGACGTAATGCTAGGCATGTTGGTACTCATTTTGGTATCAATGGAAAGAGGAGGACCAAGTGTCTGTGATGTTCCTGTGTTGTGTTAGGCATGTTGGTACTTCTCTTCCGGAGGGAGCCCCCCTATCCATCACTTTGGGATCACCCTGTATCTTACCTATACCCCGGTGGATGTTTGTTTTGGATTAAAAGGAGCGGAACATGTCAATTGACAATTACATTAAATAATTTGGCACCAAAAAAGGGGGTTTTAGCAAGCCGGGGAAAAAAACCTAAAGGGGGGGGGGTGGTAACCACCCCCCCTTCGGTAGACGAGGGTTAAACATCGTTGACGATTTGCATCTATTCCATCACAAAATTACAATTTTAGCAAATATCCCTTTCTTCCCCCAAATATAGCGTAATCATGTAACGTCCAAGTTGCATCGATTATAAAACATAGTGACATTTAGCCATTCTAGAATGTATCAAATGAAAATCTAGGACGAATTTCTTTGTTCAAATAAAAGGAGGTCTTTGTTCAAATAGATGACAGTCTTCTTTTTCCTTTTAATAAGAACTTGGCTTCAAAATAGAAAAAAAGAAATGGGATTACCTTTCGTTGTTTACTTTCAATTACTTTCTTTTAGTTGAATGAATTATTGCTCCATCTATGACATTATCATTTTCTCTTTTCACTTCTATAATATCTTGAAGCACAATGCAGCCTGTATTTTTTTGTATATCTGAATAGAAAATGGGGCAAGAGTTCCATATGTACCCCCCTTTGAAGTTGTACATGTAACAAATTATTTTTTATATTTGGCCTTAGGTTAGGGTGTTTGTTTAAGTTATGCCATAAATAAAAAGAATTTGTTCATGTACAATCTTAAAGGAGGGGTACATATGGAACTCTTTCCGAAAATGGTCTTAGATTTGATCTGATTTGATTTGATCATACCTTGGCCTCCACACTGTGAAAGCACCCTGTGATGGTTTCTGCGTGTGATGATCCGATGCTGCCAGATCTTCCTGTCCATTACCAGTCTTCTAGCTTGGTATCCAGGTTGTATGAATCGTTGCTGGCAGTCCTTGGCCAGACAGTCACGCCATTTCTTTGGTGGACGCTCTCTTGGTTTGTTGCCTTGGACTCGTCCTTCCAATGCTATTTTTGGGTAGCGGTGGGGAGCCACTGTCATGACCAAAGTATTTTAGTCTGTTGGTGGTTATCCTGTCAGTGACATTTGTGTCAATGTTGAGGAGATTTTTGATGTATATGTTTCTAATCTTGTCCCGTCTGCTCACTCCAAGAATTCTGCGGAGGCATGACATTTCAAAAACACTCAATCTGTTTTCATCTTCCTTTCTGGTTTTCCAGGTTTCAGCCCCGTAGAGCATAATTGACAATGTTAGTGTCTGGTAGAGTTGTCTTTTTTTGCTTTGATGATGCCTTTTGAATCCAGATTCTTAAGTGCTGCAAATGGTGCCTTAAGGAGAGGGGGCCAAGACAAAGTTTGTACAGGGGTAAAATATTTAAATTGATCCAATCATGTTGAAAATTATACCACATTATGTGTTTAACCATAAGGATTCAGAAAAGGTATAGTTGACTACAGCCTAAAGTTTCAGAGTCATAGGCTAAAAACAGTAAAAATCAATAAAAAGGGTTGATTTCAGTTGTACATGGGTCAAATTTTAAAGTTGTTCCGATTTCGATAAAAATGGCGCAAATTATTGGTGGAGTTCATAGAATTAAAATAAGGAATAGTTTTGACTGTCTTTCAAGCACCGGTAACTAAGCATTTAAAAAATGCTCAAGCATCGGTAACTAAGCATTTAAAAATGCTTAGTTACAGTTAAAGGTGGCACAGAAGGTCAGCGTCCATTGCATTTAATGGGGCTTGACCTTGTTACCCCCTTACTTTGGTAACTAAGCATTTGAGACACTCAAAACTATTCCTTATTTTAATCATGTTGAGTCAATTTGTTGAGTTAATCAAACTCACGTTGAGCCCCGAACTGGCTCTAATATGAATGGGAGCATTATAGGTTCAATTCATTCCGATGCCAGTTTGAGGCTCTACCTGCAAATGACGAAATGTACAAAGGGTGAATTTCAGAAGTTGCCGTAACCTGGCCCATCTGTCAGATGAGTCAGGTGTCGGAAACTCCCATACTGTAGCCTCACCGTAGGTTATTCAACAGTGGCAATAACGGTCTTTCTTTAATATCGGTAGGTGGTATGAAACGGGTAGTATCTCTAAACTATGTTTCATCTTTGATAACATATTAAAGAAGCTGCTTTAGACTTATTTTGGTGCGTATGGGCGTCATTTGTATCAACAGATTACGGTGGGATGGAAGGTGGGGAACGTGCATTTTTTTTATGGGGAAAGCTTTTACAGGGGTAAAAAAAAAGTTTAGCATATTTCAAAGGTTTAAAGGGTATAGCTTGTCATCTACTATAGTTTACGTGCAATAGACTCATGAAATTGAAATCAACCAAAATGGTTTGACTGTTCTCATTTACAAAATCTCTCTCTTGAACATAAGAGGATAAGTGTTTGGGTTTTGTTATGACATCAAGCTCTGTATGGTTTCATGGTTACTTTCATTCATGATTTATAAAGGTCAAATATCATGCGAATCAGATTTTTAATAAATTATTTATTCTTTATGCAGAGAAGAGTGGTGTAAAATGAGAACATGGAGATGTTGTATGGAGAATAACTGAAAGCTTACGTCATTTAAAATGCTTACGAATTCATTGCAAATTCATGAATAAAAAAGTAAACAGATTTTCAATCGTAAGTAAATGTTTTCACGACCTTCAAAATGTCAACGCAATCCTTTCTATTCTATAACATATCTTACTAGGTGTTGAGGACGTGTATTGAAAATACGGCGGCGGAGCAGTAAACATAACACACTGTCATCTCACATATACTTGCCCCTGTATCATCTTGGAGGCCATGTAAAATGTGTGTACTTACAGCTCATACTTTCATTATTCTGTGCTTTTTTCTTCATTCCTCTCTGTCTGTTTGATGTACCTAGGAATAATAATAATAATAATAATAATGATATATTCCGTCTTAAATTATACAGAGGAATTTTTGTGCTGGAGACTCTCGGAATATAATTATTATCAATGACGAACTGTAGATATTGATAGTTACGGGTGGGGTGCTAAATCTATTTTTTAAAATCATGTGATAACATATTGGCCTTGAACCAGGTGGAAACTTTTAAATGTTCATTGCTAACGCAGTAAATGAGATGATGTGGCTCATTATGCAAATCAAGAATATTAGTGTTGTTGGTTAAATAATTACTGGAATTAATATATCATTTATGTGTAAAATATACAAACGGGAACCTACAATTGAGCCTTGTGGAACACCACAACTAATGTTTAAAAGGGACGAATTATGATGATTATAGGAAGCAAATTGATACATATTTGAAAGGTAACTTTTGAACCACTCAAAAGAAATACCCGAATACCATAATGTGGGAGTATAGAAAGGGGAATAAATGTTATGATTTATAATATAAAAAGCTCTTTAAGCTTGACGGGAACTGAACAAGTGATCAAAGATATATTCAATATATGCACAAGTGGCGAAGCAATGGAATCCTTAACAGATTTAATAATAACATTTTTTTATTATTCGGCGAACGATCTAGAGTAATACTCTCTAGAGATACCAATACATTTGCAGGTAAATTTATAAGCCTTTTATAGTGTGTCAATATAAGATACGACGAAGTGTTGATATTTTGCTAATATAACCGTTGCAGGAAAATCTTGTTAGGTTTTAAATTGAAGGAGACAATCCTTTGACTTGTGTGTGTGTTATATTGAAACTGCACTGCAGTGGTGAATCTTTTCAAGGTTATTCCAATTTCTCGGTTATATCTAGATTTTGACAGATTGCACCTGTAGCACGTTTATTGCAGCTATTGGATTTATCGGATTCAAATAATAGCCTGCGAATTGACTCGGGCCTTACTTTGAAATAACCTATAGAAATATAGCAAAGTGCACAAACTAACTTTAAAGTTGAAATACATTGTGTGGTTGTGTGTGTGTGAGGAAGTGCGCGTGTGTTTTTCAGTGTGTGCGCATGGCTGGCAAATCAATTGAATCGTAAACGATTCGTTGTAACTCTTCTCTTCGCTACTAATCGAGACGTATCCACAAAGGTGTCAAGTACGCATGAAAAGCTTTAAAATAAGAAATAAAATAGCTCTCGTAAGAGGTATAGTGGCGACTCTGGTTTCACTCGCCCCTTCAATATGGACGAACTGGAAACCGGTATTGCTAAACTTCAACCAGGAAAAGCAGTAGGCCTTGACAACATCTCAACTGACCAGCTGAAAAACTTCGCCCAGTAGCAAAGGAATGGCTTCTTGAGCTACAATTGCCTTGTTTCCCGCAGGTTCCCAAAGATCTGGAGGAAAGCACATGTTATGGCACTCCTAAACCCTGGGAAAGATTCATCTAACTCCAAGAGCTATAGACCAATATCACTCCTCAGCTCTTTTAACGTCTCCTGCTCAACCGCATTGCACCTGTGATAGACGAACACTTGATACCAGAACAGACAGGATTCCGGCAAGGCAAATCCACAACAAGCCAAGCACTCAACCTAACTCAACACATCGAGGATGGTTTCGAGAAGGATTTGATAACCGGAGTCGTGTTCGTCGATCTATCAGCAGCTTATGACAATGTTAATCACAGACGCTTACTCCGTAAGTTTCTGGAACTCACAAAGGACATCCACTTGACTAAGCTCATCAAAGGATTGCTTGCAAACATGATGTTCTTTGTTCAGATAGGAGCGAAGAAGAGCCGATGGCGCAGGCTTAAGAATGGACTACCACAAGGGAGCGTGCTCGCACCTCTCCTGTTCAACATCTATACAAACTACCAACCTAGAAGTGCAGGAACTTGCCGTTTTATCTACGGAGACGATCTTGGAATTAGCGCACAAGATGCACAACTTCACAGTTGTCGAAGATAGACTCTCCAAAGCTTTGGTTGATCTCACTCCTTATTACGAGGAAAACAGCCTACGTGCAAATCCATCCAAGGCACATGTGTGTGTTTTCCATCTACACAACCGTGAAGCCAAACGTAAGCTTAAAGTAATCTGGTCTGGATCACCCCTGGAGCGTTGTGATAATCCTGTCTACCTAGGAGTTACCTTGGGCCGCACTCTCTCTTAAAAGACCCACACCAAGAAGACGAAGAGTAAAGTGTGTTCGCGTTTAACAAACTCGCTGGCACAAGATGGGGTGCTCGTCCACGATCGACGGCACTTGCCCTGTGCTACTCATGTGCAGAGTATGCTTGCCCTGTATGGGAAAGATCAACCGACGTCAAGAAGCTTGCTCCAACGTTAAATGCCTCCAACCGGCTTATCACAAGATGTCGTCGCCCAACTCCAACGAACAACTTACACATCCTAGCAGGAATTGCTCCATCAGACATCAGTCGTAGTGTAGCGAACATGCAAAAGCGTAGCTGCCAAGTATCTAATGTGAAGCACCCTATGTCCGGACAGAAACCAGCTGCTAACCGCCTTAAATACAGAGAGAGTTTCTTAAGCAAAGTCCAACCTCTTGAAACAAGCCGTGTGGAAAGAAAGACTTGCTATCAAACAAGTAACATCCATCGGTATTGAACCTGGTGAGCATCTTCCACCTGGAGCTGTCTCCTCATGGGGTGAATGGCGATGTTTCAACAGATTGAGAACCAGAACCGATCTAAGGTTTCCTTGCATAAGTGGGGCTACCTGTTGGAGCATCTCTTGGTCTGCCCAGTGTTGGAGCAACAGTGCACAAAGACCTTCCAGAGTTCAGTGAAGCAGCCAGACAGTGTATCCACCTCTGATTGGATCATATTTGAGAACGTACTGTGTTTTGATACGATAAGAAGAGGATGCCACCGATAATAATCTCTTCGCTGTAAGATTGGATTTAAATGGCATATTTTACTACAGTAGATACATATCTGAATCGCGATAGACCTGTAGTATTGATGTCCACATCAAATGCTTGGATCAATATTCAATATGAATCGTCGAAGAGCGACCGTATTTTATAGCGGCCTGTAAACCGAAATGAAAGGTAACTCACACCCGTGATGTGAATTTTAACACTGGACGACTTTTACGGTATTCGATAAACTTCTCATGCCAGAAATAACCTGTAAAGACACAAGAGAAAGGACACTTAATTATTTTCTTTGTAATAAAAAATGCTCGGAACTAGGTATACAATTCATTTAAGGAAACCTTTTAGAGTTTGTTCAAAACCAAGAACTATGTCATAGGTGTCACCCTTGGGTAAGGAACTCGGCCATGTCACTTGTGAGTTGGTGAACTGCGCTTTCGGAGTGACAGAAACCTAATTTAATAGACATACGAATTAATCAAGTTGATATCCATCAATATTTAGGTTTAATTTATCCTTTACTAAATCCGTGAACACTGTCATTAGTAAGCTGCTTCAACATGATAGTAGAAATTTCGTTGACAAAAACATTTTCATTTGAAGTCATTTGGGAATTAAGGCTGACATGGTTCATCTAATAGCGTACGAACGTAAACCGAATATAGTTGTTGCTTTGCGATATAGTCGATGTAATTATAATGCAATGCAAATGCTAGCAAAACAACTATTTGCTCACTCTAGACCGTCTATTAGAAATTCATTATTGAATGTGTCTCAGTGCTTACATCACGGTAGACTTTGGTATGAAATGTATCGGAGAAAAATCCATAGCTTGCGGCATGACGATATACAGCCAATTAACTGACGGGAATTGTTCAAATGTCAATAGTTTCGCAAGGCATTGCAGCGATAATAAGTGGTAATATCAGGATAATTGGAAAGCACTTAGGAGTTAACATGTCCTACCTTTTGATGTTGAAAAACTTTGATGCAAATTTTACCCTATATCTTATCCTTATACTCCTCTCACTACTACTACTACTTCTAAACTACAATACTACAACCTAACAGAGGGTGAGGAAATGTTACAGACGGCTTTGGTATCTTCTCGGTTTGGTATTTTTCTCGTTTTTGGTATTTAATTGTCATCATTAGTTTCAATCGAATAAAGCGAGATTACACACACGGAGATACCAAAACGGGAAGATATACCAAAATGGCTTTAACACACGCACTACAATCCACATTCAAATTTCAAGTTTTCAAACGTACTGAATACTTAAAACCCATACTACAACCGGCTTCGGCATTTGGAAAACGATTCCAGGAAACGTATTAGAAAGGAAACGATTCAAGGAAAACGATTTCAAGGTTTTATAATGCACATTTGTACTAGTTGCTAATAATTAACTAATTTGAAATATCATATATTTCTCCTGATAACTGCAGATGTGAATTGATTCACATTGCACTTGTCAGATCAAATCTTTAAACATGACTATAGAAAACACATTAAGATGGTATGTGAATTTCTGGTCATGTGCTTTTCAAAATCTGCACACAAGCATGATAATTGCACATTGAAGCTGTGACAGTGATATTTATTTCTCCTGGAATTTTCACACAATGAATACACCAACATTCTTTTTCCGAATATCTGGGTGATTTGAAAAACACAAAACATTGTTTAAGCATTCCAAATATGAGGCGCATTCTCCTGGAAATGTCCTGGTGTCTTTTAACTTGCAATGGTACTACCAGGACCGTCTTCTTGAATTAATCGCAAGTGTTTTGAATGAATGTTTTGCTCCCCTATTCCCCTCCTATTCTTTAAAACCACGACATAGTGTTTTCAATCTGTGATACTCCCAGCGATTTCTAATATTTAGCATTCCAGATTTTTTTAGATACTTACAATATTGAACATAGTATGGCCAATTTGGCTTATTTTCCCCCACAATATAAACAAATAAATCGAATTAGATTGTCGAGTAGTATCATTGGCGAGCCCAGGGGGGGGGGGGGCAGGGGGTCGCGGCCCCCAATAATTGATTTCGTCGGTTGAGATGAGCCCTTCGGTTCACTGAAAAATCAGGTCCTGGCACTTGCAGGCCGGATTGTCGCAGTATCGGTTTTTTTAAAGTTCAATGGCACATCGTGCGACAATAAATTTTACAAAATCGTACCAAAATTACCTCATAAGACTTTTAAGCATATAAAACCCAAAACTTTTCAGGGGGCTTCGCCCACTCGACCCCCACCGGGGCTTCGCCCCTGGACCCACCAGGGGCCGTAAGGCGGGCCCTGGACCCTACCCATTTTCTGTCGGGTGAGATGCGACACTCCCACCCAATATGAAAAATCCTAGCTACGCCACTGAGTAGTATAATGTCAATGGCATTTAAAAAGCATTACCGATCCTCATCCTCGACCTCACCTTTCACACAAGCAAACCTGATGTTTTGGTACCAATGAAACCTTTATTATTATTCTTACCTATCTGGAAAATATTTTCTGACTTTGTTCGGTAACCTGAAAATAGTTTGTACAATACTCTACAGGCTATTGTAATCAATTACGCTAACGTCAAAACGTTATGTCAAATTCTAAGAAAGTTTGGAATTAACGTACGTTTGGTAATGTCTCTTCCTCTGAATCGAGAAAAATATTATGTTGTAATCGGTAGGTGCACCTTTATAGAGCAGGAGCAGAATATCATAGGACCCTTATTTAGGGAGTTCGTTAATGCCCGACTACATCTAAGTTTGACACTTGTGGTAGTTAGTATGGAACCCCTATATCAATGCAAGGTAAGTTCGTGGTGTCAAATGTGGTGTTCACTTTTTCAATAGGGCCAATTTAAAAGTTTCACAGGGGTCAACTTTTAAATTACTCCAATCATATTGAAATGTATGCCATTTGTCCGTCAAGTCCACAATGATTCCAAAAATGTATAGTTTGGACCATTCTCTTACCATTGGTTTTTGGAGTTATTGGAATAAAATGGCTAAAAGTGCGAAAAAAATCAAATCAATTTTGCCACCATGTTCCAACAAGTACGAAAATAAACCGTGACCTTCTAGACGAGGCTTATTTTGGGTACAGTGCTGAAAAAATGTGCGTACAGGGCTCAATTATGGAACAACCAGCTGATGGGCGATGGGACGCTTGACACTGTATGTCCAGACCCAGTTCCACTAATTCGACCTTTATTCTCTAGTAATGACTAACCTTTGCTACCTAAAGCAAAATGTAATTTTTTCGTAATTAATCCCATACAAAGTAGCTAAGCTTTCAATACTCCCGCGAGTTTTCATATTCAGGTGAACTGAGATTACAGATAACACATTATAAATTTATCTAGAGCTTATCTCACCAAGGACAATGTTTCATCGGTCTAAACAATAGGTCCCTTTTTTTTGGTGAGGCATAATAGCCAATAATTCTATCACTTAGGAGTGGTACGGGGTCTGAAGCAGTGAACTTTGAAGTGATTTTTCTTAATTTTTTTTCCTAAATAACTGTTAATACATGTTACACACATACTTGTACCATGTCACCAAGTTTTCAATTCATGTCACATTTTTTGCTCGGTTGCCATTTTACCCACGTAGAGCCTCTGATTGGCTAACACTAGAATGAACGTAACTAAATAACAATACTTGGACAAAACTTGGGTGGCATGTGCACGGGGTTAATACGCAAGTGAACCCTGAGCCGGATTTTTTGAATACCGTTGCCAATTGCAACCGCAATCGACCAATCACAATTCATGGCGTAATTTGAATTTGGAACACAATTTTGAAAATCGGCCTTCATGGTTCACTCGCCCTATATGTGCTCAATATGTGTGTCAAATTTCATGTGCATAGCATGTAGCGTTCTCTGGTTACGTTCGTTTTCGTTTTGGTTGTTTGCGTATTTTAACGAAACGAGTTATAGGCCTCGATACATTTAGACAAAATTGAGGGCGCTTTTGATGTGAAATATGGATTTTGTTTGTAAAATTTCAATTTATACTGAATTATCATAATTATTAATGAAAGAATCATCGAAATCGGTGCATCCATTGTCCTGTAATTAATTTTTAAAATAATTTTCTTAAATATCGCAGGGTGAGAAAACAATAAAATACATAAGAAATCACTTACCCAGTACATTTAATTACTTTAAATTATGGACAAAATAATATAAGTATTTATTTACTTCGACTTAGCCAAAATAAATGCGCTAAATGGCGTATAAATAATATCTTTTAAAATATCTTAAATATAACCCATTTAAATTTTTCACATGGTAAAGTATAGGAGACTATGCGTTTTTGGCAAATTTCGCGTACACTGCTTCACTTTGATCAGCGATATCTCGGGAACCGAATGTCCGATTGCGATCGAATAAAAGCATTTTGTAAATTAATATTGGTCGACCAAAAAGGGTCACATTTTCGCTCATAACATCCAAACCAAACATCCTTAGCTCTAAGATTCCACAGGGTAAATGAGAAAAATAGTAGCTTTCTTCTGATACCAAAATTTTGACCACTTCCGGTAAAATCTGGGGTCCCTGGGGACGAGGCTATTAGCGAGAGGGCCGCCACTTTTAAATAACCGGTTGACACAGAGTACGGCATCAGATCTTGATGGCAAAACGTATTAAGAAACCTTCGTGATAACACAGAAATTTAATGGGATAAGTAAAATTCCCTGAAAAGTTTAGAAAGTTATAAACGGTCTGACGTAGAACGTTTACCATTTTAACGTTTTGACTCTTGGCCATGCAACAAATATGAACAACAAGTCTGCCATGTTGATTAATGGAGCTTCTTGTAATTTTATCCTGTATACATTTTGTAGATGGATTCAGTGTCAGCAAAATATGTTTCTTCAAGAAATTGAATAATGACGGACCGTCATGCTTGAAGCACTTTGGAATATGATACATTTTGAAATATATTATCTTTGACGAATGATTGAAGACCAAATATATAAATCTTTACGAATGACACATCATCCTGTTTATTTGGCTACTGCATACTCAAGTATATACTTTAAAACCAACTTGAAAACTTTATTCTTAAAAACAGCTAATTTCTTATTACATAAGTGGTTCAAATCTGTCACATTCCAAAATTTATAATATCGAGCATTCGCATTTTTTTTCTGGCTGTTGTTGTTGTTCTGGAAAGCTTGTATCCAATGTCATTTAATGCAGGCTTTTGTTTTTGAAAGCTTGTATCGAATATCAGTTGAGACACGGTTTTATTTTGAAAGCTTGTATCAAATGTCATTTTAAAACAACACTTAAGGACTGTAGGAAAAGAGTGGTTTCTGCCGCTTTTTTCACTTACTGATTCTAAGCATGAGATCTTTACATTGAGCCATATATGGAGTACACAAATGTGGAACTCCATAACAATAGCCCTTGTCTCCCACGCACTATTAAGTATTAAAGTTATATCTTTAAAAAGATGTACGGACATTGCATTTTGTTGCACAGATGGGTAATTTTTCATCATTCTACTTAAGGACGTATTTTTTGGTCAAGTTATAAATGTTTTGTGTGTGTTTGGGGGGGGGGCAACTATACAAGATATTTTTTTTCCAAATTCCTAGTTAAACATATACCAATAATCTGAAATGTATGAAAAAATGTATCGTTTGAAAATCAGTGTGCATTTTGAGTATGTTGTCACCCCACTCTAACATGAACATATCTATTCCGTACAACACGCTGACAATAATAATCGATGATGATGATGATGATTGTATTGTATTGTGCAGGCTTGCAGTATGATATAAACCCTATGTAATAGGCAGCCATACTGTAGGGCAAGAGAGCCACATTACTTGACTACAATACATCCACCTGTTACTGAATTCCAGAGATGCTCAAGTTGTACAGGTGATATATTATACTCTTGATATTTCCACCGTTGGGCAAGGGAGATTTTATGTTATCACCAGGTGTGACGTCGTATTGCATTCGGTCTATTGATCTGACACGTGACAGGTGGATTAGCATTACAAGAAAATGTGAGCTAATGCCTATGTGCTTTTCCAATTTAATAAATGCTGGTAGTAATTTCAACATTCTTTGACTATCCATGGCAAGCCGTGTCAAAATATTATCAGTTACTTCTCCTGCTACAGGATTAAACACCCAAGTTGTTTCCAAATAAGTGGAAGAGAATGCAGTAAGGGTTCATTTCATTATATTTGAATATTTTTCTATGCCGAACTGGTCCTTTAAGATCATTCATTTAGCACATATGGTGCTTATAGTTGGCTGCAATATTTGAAATGTGTAGACTGTCTCTGATTTTGTTTTTGCGGGAGCGGTTTTATAGCTGTATACTGATAACATAATTGACTAAATAAGCAAATTGCCATGATCGTTTGAGTAAAACTTTAATCATAAATCTCATTGACAAACCGTTAAGGTTTACCCAACCTTGGCTACTGTACATTCCCTTTTGAATCCATATTGGGTAACGAGTGTAGAATAAATATCATTTTTCAAAAGCTCTTATCTTTTGCCACATATCACACGGTTAATACGTTGGTTAGGCCAAGAAAAAAACAAGTTTGTCTCAGAAGACCGCGCTCATTAGGTTAAAATTGCTTTTGTCCGCATAATTTTTTTTAGGTTCTACTCACTTTAACTTTTTATTGTAAACAATTTCAGAACAATGAAAATTTGCCGGAAGGGGCCGAAAAATTGAAAAGAAGTGGGCAAAAAATGCATTTAAAAAACCGCATTTCGTCATTAGCATTTTTCTAAAAAAAAACCCGCATTGTCCATTAGCATTTTTCACTTCTGAGACAAACTTGTTTTTTTGGCCTTATGGTGTACGTAAGTGAAGAGCACCAATACGGGCAATGGAGGTGGTCCTCTTCACACCTGCGTAGCTTTTTAACAAAAGCAGCTCGTTCTCGTAGTGTTTCGCCATTCAAAATCATGCGTGACGTCTAATAACTTTTGGTACATTTCAAGGGTGGGATCTACAGATGTCAAAAAAGGGTTACAACTTTTTCCGTTTTGCAAATTTCTAAAAGTGGGTAGATATGTCAAAATAGTTTGAAGATAAATTTATTACTACAATATCTTGTTGAACCCTGGTTGAAAACGGCGTTGAAACAAAGCTGAAATGACAAAATGACCGCCCATCTTAGAAAAGACAAACCAACTTTTCACAACACGTCTTCTTGGCAGTGTTGGCGGTCACGAATTAGAATCAGATTGATATCCACATTGAACAACGCACCCCGGCATGGGAGGACTTGGTATTTAATTAATAACCACAAACGCAAGAAATAAGGCATCTCAATATTTCCGTTTTCCTTATAAATTTAAAAATAAAACGCTGCAATATTTCTTCTTTATGATCTTGTCCCCAAACATAAAACATTGAAAATGTACAAGCCCGATTCTTGATCAGTATTGACAAGAAGAACATGCAAGTCTCATTTCAATTCAAAATTTTCCCCCAAATGAATCAACGTAATTATTATGTAAATGGATATTTCAAGTTCAGTTTCATCAGGGTTGAGATATTCTTTCCATTCATGTTTCAAACTGTCTAAACATTCAGCACAAACCAAGGGTGGTCGAGAAGTTTGTTACGTGGAGTGGGCATACAGTTTCACGCAATGGTATTGAATTATCACTGTTACCAACACGATTGCCCATAGACTTTACGTAGTGTGCAAGTGGGTTTGACCATTTTTCTCTACAAGGTGCCATTTTGTATTTGAGCCTTTGTTTCAACGCCGTTTCACCAGGTGCCTAACAAGTTACTTGTAGTTAATCAATAAAAAACTTGTGATATGTCCACCACTTTTTGAGAATTTGCAGACATAAACGTGTTAAAAACCTTTTTTTTTGGCCAGCACTGGTAGATATGCGGACTACTTGGAATATCATCACTCCACGTGTATGTTCTCTTCTTATGCCAGGCCTCTATTGTTTCTGTAAAAAGTATTCTTTAACTTAGTTTTTACTATAACCACCTGATTATGCATTTTTGAAATCTTATGATTAAACTTTCAAACAGGTTTTAGAAACATTTATCATATTCACCGCAGAATCTAGGATGGATTCTTAGTAAAAGTACAGTTAAATAGATAGACATACACGTGATTAATATGGATAACTTTATATTAAATGTGTCGATGGACTCGAAAAGCAGAGATACTTTGTATTTTTTTAGTTAAACATTCTTAATGAAGATGATAATTGTCTTTCTACTAACTTTTCCACATGGAGGGTACTACTGTTACGATGTCTCATGGACGTCAAAAGGTCACAAATACCCTTTACCTACAAACGAATGACCTTGTTTACAATTGATCTGAATTTCATATAAAGACACGTGAATTATTATGATTTTACTCATAATTTATGGTTCAGAATTAAGATTTGGACATGTCAACACACATTACAAAAAAAAAATCCGTCTTGATTGCTTCGCGGTTTTTTTTTTATTTAATTTTTAATACCAATCGGGGGGGGGGGGGTGGAGGGGGGGGGGGGGGGTCCCGTTGTCCCCTCTGGCTCGAAAAAGCGAGACTATATGACAAAATAGATTTTCATCCCTCTTCTTCGGGTAATTTCGACCAATTTCAGCGTAATTTGGTACAATAATTATTGCAAATTTGAAAATCATTTCAGACTAAAACTGAAGGCATCACCGATTACCTCGTAGGTCACTGTTCGGTGCTTGTCATTTAATGTTGTATCTAACACAATTTTGATGGAAAAAACGGATGGCCCCGTCCATGTTTGCTTTTTGTGCTGTAGCCAAGCGCGTTGATCGGCTATCACACCACTGCCTCTGATTTTTTCTAAATAACACCCTGACGGCCGCCAACGAGCAAATATTTTGATTGCTGGGCGCAGAATTTCGACCGACCCCCCGCTCACTATGTCTTTGCTTATTATATACGCCTTACGCTCTGGGTGCAAAAATCTGAAGTAAATTTAAAAAAGGGACTAACCCAATAAATACGACTTACAAACGTACGATTTATGTGAACGTATAGTAGGAGCGGCTTATGGCTACATTTCTCTTACAAACAAGGCGAATTTCAGTGTCACAAAGCGCCATATGCGATATTTTCTTCTCTTTCACAAAGCGGAGGGGGGCATGGCTTATATTTTCATAGTTATGTACTTTGAAATGTAGAATCCGAACCGAAGCAAAAAATAAAAATATATATTTAAAAATGAATTTGATTGCGAGTGGTGTGATCGGATATAGATCTAACTCCGACGGGGATTTTGGTCCCTTCCCCGGAGGGTCCTTTTCTGATGGAGGACCGAGTTAAGAGTAAACGTTCAGAAGACTAGATTTTGTGCACAGTGATCACTCCAAGTTCGCAATACAAGAAGCGCTTACACTTTAATCATTTACATATGTTATTATACAAATTCAAACGGTTTGTGAGGCCGTCAAAATTGTTTTTCATACCCCTGTAAACGCTTGCCATGCACTCACTGAGCGCCCATTTTCTCTTTCTCTTCAGCTAGGAAGTGGGTAGGAGTTCCAGAATGGTATAAGATTAGGAATCTACAAAGATCAGGGAACTTAGTCAACTCATATTTATCTCTATACTGACGAAATTGAATGCAGGAGAGGAGACAGATGAGAAATAATACAAAGCCGAATGGAATGTATATAGATAGCACACAGATCAGAACTTATCAAACCTCAAACTCATATTTATCGCTATACTGAACGAAATTGAATGCAGGAAGGAGACAGATGATGAAATTAATACAAGACTGATCGGTGTAATGCGTCCCTGTGTGAGCGGCTGACTTATGGGTCAATATTTATGCCAGCGGGGAATTCAAAAATTAGCTGACAAATTTATGATCTGGTCATTTACCGTTCATATACACCGGTCAGGATCCAGAGTCTACAGAATGGAAGGGCCCGGGCTGAAGGGCCAGGGCTTCCCAAAAGTAAAAAAAATGAAATAAGTAAAAAACATTAACCAGGGTAAATGCCAAAGCAGTTATCAATGTTACCACCACGCTTATTATATCATAAGCTGCACAGGTTAAGGAAAACCGTAGTATTCATCTTCAGAGATGCCAAACTACGCTTTCACGTGGATTACCAAGGCAAAGCACCCTTTTTTGTGATTTGCCTTGCTTATGTCCTTTTTGTTTGTCTACAATCATAATGACATATGATCGCATAATAGAATCCTATGTAATATTATATCAACGTATCTCTACAGGTCGTTCCAGGGGAAAAAAAAAACAAACGAATGGTTATTTGACAACAGCTGTGTGCTGTAGAACTATAATCAATGTATTTCGTCCATGAAATAAAAGCAAATGCGCTCAAATGATACATTGATTACATTCTGCGTATCCCTCATCGACTTATTTGGTTGGAAAATGGTATTGCGGAAATCCACTTTTGACAGTCCGGGTAGGACATTAGGATTACATCCAAACTTTTGCCTGAGGGAATTGTCAAACTCGTAAACACAAAATCAAAATTGTTTCATGTGATGAATTTACTCAGTAATACCTGCTTCAAACAACAGCGAAAACTGACTTATATCTGCTTGCATCTGCTTGCTTATACAACTGCTTGCATCTATAAAGATTTTGATTTGTGGAAATTTTTGCTTCAAAAGTGGCGGATATACAATTCTGTAATATTTGCGAAATGGAACAAAACACTAAAATCCTAAAATTCAATAACGCGTTAATTATTAAGGAACCTTCATTAACTAATTACATGTCCCAATGGGATGAAGTCTGTAATAAATGCCGTAATCTGACTCTTGGTCATTAATCATCTCGATCTGCAGTTTATAATTTTGACCAATATAAACATATATGAACTTAAATTGGAGAAGTTAGCAGAAGTTGTATGTTACATGACTAGAGGACGGTGCTGAGTGTTACGAAACAGATTTCCTTACGGGTCCACACAAGTCATAGGTAATCCATTAACAAACGGATTTTGGAAGAAAATAAGATCAAACAAGGGGGCTTAGAAGATGGGGCATCTTCCCTATCAGGAAACGGCGGTCAGTTGCCGTTAAAGCACTCAAGAGAGTTGTAATCATGCCCAATATAATGCAAAATATTATATAATATTGATGGCTTTGAGTATGATACAAGAATAATTTGCATGCACGAGCTAGAAAATAATTGTACGAGGCGAAGACGAGTACAATATTTTTCTAGCGTCATACGAAGAAAAGCCATTTAATATTATTATTATTATTTAAATCTCATCAGGCTGACTCAACCCTAACCTTGAGGTGAAGTGTGTAGTCCAAAATCTACCATATTGCCAGCTTATAAAAATTCCGGAATGCCGATACAAACTATTAAAAAATAATAATTGTATTACTTCTGGGGACTGTTACCGTAACTGTACAATACAAATGTATTTGCCCACTCGGAAGCGCTGATATAAATAAAATATTAATTATTCACAATATATTCAAACGCTCAGTTTATAAGGTCTTGTGAACTCCGTCTGTGTAATACCAATTTTTTACAAAACTCTGTCATTGATGGGGTACTCATCACTACCCACATAACAGGGAAAAAATGAAACTCACACCCAATTCCCCCGCAAAAAATTGAAAAAAAAAAACCCTTTCCCCGAATGACTTTTCCATAAAATTTGCTCATAATGAGAATAGGAGAACAATAATACAGGGGTCAAATTTTAAAGCCCCAATTATGTTGAAATGTATGCCACATTGGTCCCCATCTAATCATAAGGATTCAAAAATGTTAGTTTTGTACCACCTACGACCAGTGTTTTGGTTGGTTTTTGGAGAAAAATTGAAAATCTCCCTAAACACAAATTTACTTATCTAAATACATTGTCGAAATATGGGCGTATACGTCCACGCAATATAAATGCAAATTAGCATGTCTTGCCAGGCTTCCCTTTTCTACCTTTTTGATATGTTGTTTGGGAGATCTTATACTGCTAGTTACAGCAAGAAAACCTTCTGTAGCAATTTTGTCCAGGTGTACCTAGTATTTGTTATAGATTGAGTGGACTAGAAGGTTGCGAAGAACCATAAAAGTCTAACTCGAACGCCTATTCTTAACGCTTGTCTATGCCAAATCACTCTCCTGTGACGAGATTTTCAATAGACAGGTGAAAATAGGCATTCGTTAGACTTTTATGGTTCTTCGCAACCTTCCAAAATGTCCACTCAATCCATAACAACATACAAAAAAACTAGTACACCTGGACAAAATTGCTACAGAAGGTTTCTTGCTGTAACGACAGTAAAAGATCTTCCCAAACACATATCAAAGGTATAAAAGGGAACCTGGCAAGACATGCTCAATTCTGTCATATATTGCGTGGACGTATACGTCCATATTTTCGACATGTATTTAGCTACTAAATGCATGTTAGGGAGATTTTCAAGTTTTCTGTTTATATTTTGAACATGTTAATGTAGCAGCAAATACAACACTTGCAATTGATTTATTAAAAGTGGAAATGATGGTCATTATTCAAGATGCCCCCATTTTCCCGCCAAAATAATTTTACATTCTAGGGATTTGTCAGACTGTAATCGGATGGTGTGATCTTTATTTAGCAAATTATTTCAAAGAGTATTTAATTTCAAACACATTGGGTGAACTAGTTGCCGGGGGGCACTCCCCTAGTGAAGTGATGGGTAGATGTTGGTGTGTCTCGGATAGGTGAAAAATAAGTGCTCCTTTTCCGGGTCCTTGTCAGATAAAAATGTACCCAAAAATACGGGGTCCTTCGGTCACAAGCTGAAGAAAATGGATCATCCGTATGCAACTTAAAGAAGGGGGCCAAGATGTTTCAATCTGAAGTTAAAATAGAACGGCCTACTTTCCAGAGGTTTCAAATTTGCCATAAATTATAAAATGCTGCATTAATTAAAATTGTAAAATGTGCACGTAGGTGCGAATATTTTGAACTTGGTTTTGCAAATTCTTTAAAAAAAAGTGGAAATTTGTAATATGCAACCTTGTGATAAAAGTGAAATAGAAAAGAAGAAAATGGGGGTCATTGATATGTAACATTTTAAAAGAAAAAGGGGGTCAGTTGATAGGACAGCAGCATAAATGCGTCAAACCATTCTAGACCGTCACCAAAGTCAGCAATCTCAAAGACCTTGACTAAGCAGCTCTAACAGGGGATATATGTGCTGCGCAAGATCTACGGTACTTACTACCAAGTATCATTTGAGGAATGCTGCAGATTGTCAGCCTACATATAAATGCAAAGAGACGGAATGGAATGCATGACCCTCAATGAGGAAGAGAATCGTCAACCTATCTGCACTACACACGGTACTCAACCCAAAAAGATTTATACCCTCAAGTACCCGGGTCCTATGTTGGACAGCAAAGCAAGACTCAACAGTTAAAGGGGCCGTGGCCTGATCGCTAATATTATCGTCCCCATACTCCAGATTTTAACCGGAAGTGGGTCAACATTTTGGTATCTGAAGTAAGCTATTATTTTTCTCATTTACCCTGTGAAATCTTAAAAGCAAAAGGATATTTGGTTTAGAAGTTATGATCGAAAATGTATCCCATTTTGGTCGACCGAGATCAATTTATACACATATAGGGCTAAATAAATCAGGTTTTTAGCTCTCAATAAAACGGGTTTGAAATATCCAGCGCAAAACCTACAGATGGGGGGGGTTAGGGTGAAGACCATGATGATTCTTTCAAGATGAAAACGTTAATACTTAAATGGGGTTGGGGTCGTTTTCCTTTTAATATATTTTATAATAACCAAATTATAGGCAAAATGGCACATAGTCATTATGCAAATTAGCATTTTCTTGCCATGCTTCCCGTTTTCTACCGTTTTGATATGTTTTCGGGAGGATTTTCAAACAAGTACACGCCCCAAAACCTCTGTAGCAATTTTTTCCCGGTCATACGTAGTTGAGTGGACGATTCCCATATATACACAGGTACTACACTCAACCTATGTCCCCTTGGCTCGGCTGTCCGGGAAGTAATTTCCACGGTGTAGTCTGTCTCACAGTGCTAAAGATATTAGCTCATTAGTATGCGCGAGAGATTACGTTATCAGTCCGTCTTAGCGAATGTATGCAAATGAAAACTAAATCTCAAATATCCCGGAAAACGAAGGGGTTCTGTATATGGACATTTTTGCATCAGAGGGTCCGTACTATGTTTTTGTTGAATGTGTATCTAATTGGGGTAGAACCTATAAATCCTAGCGAGAAAATTGAACGGTTATGTAGGGTGACTTCGGTGCTCGCAGACACGGAAAAGTGAACACGCAATCGACTACTTTTCACGCATATCTTTCCAACAAATGCTTTCGGATATTCCAGTTTGAGAATTTTCAAGCGTTGGTTTCTAGTTACGTCCAGCTTTCTTTGTGCAATTTTAGAAAAAAAGGACTTACGTACGTTATACCGGACGTCCGTACCCTTGGCAAAGCACATAGACGAGTTGACATGTGACGCAACGCCGGGCAAGAACAAAGCACTGCCAGGCAGTATGCGTGAGCACCTGCAGGCTTGCTTTTAAAATTCGCCGCTAAATCAGGCGTGATAAGGCTATTGAATGCTGTAACTGTATGGGGATACTCTTAGCACCTCTAAGAGGTTCAGTAGACCAGAGGCTAACTTGTGTTTGTAAACATTGGATGTCACCTCATCGATACATTTATACCGATCACACTGTTCTAACCGCCTGGCATTTGTGCGCAGCTATTTGCCATTTGCAACTCCGATGTGACGCATCACAATAGACCGTTCATAGCCAGCCATGTTGGTGGACAGATAGACGCATTTCCAGTACTACAATACATTCACGTGTCAATGATCCTGGGCAATCGCTAAACATGAATCGAGTGACAGGTGAATGTCTTGTATTCATGGAATGTATGCATCTTGTCCACGAACATGTCTGAATGACTGACGTCATATGGAATACGTCTCTTATTAGAACCCCCCTACGCGGACTTCACTACTTACATGTACTGTGCAAGTATATGCAGGTAGTACTTTGCGGTGCGCTAAGAGGCTATGTAGTTTTTTGTTTTTAACCACGGTCAATTCTGTTAACATTTTACAAAACCGCTCAAATCAAATACTCATATGAGTGTTAATTTAGAAAAGTCTTATTAATATATATTTCTTATTGAGACATTTTAGATTTCTAATAGATTTATTAATTTTGAAATGTACTAAAGATCCGCAATTAGTCTTTCGTACAGGGAATTAAACGATCGCATAAAAGCTATTTAATTTGCGTCTGTTGCAGAAACGACATACATCGCAATCATGGCGGATTCCGTGAAGGACTATAGATATCCCGTTCAACCTTTTGGGCGTTTGCTCTATGGTATAGTATTACTATAATATCCCTCTGATTGGCCATGATGCTTCCTCTTCCTTTAATCACAATCAACCCATTCATCCATCCATATCCATCTTAGTCATCGTTCGTTTGCCTGTTGTCCGCCCGACGCGTCCGTACATCTGCGAACCCAGTTCGTTAATTATCCATTTCTTTGTAATTCTTTTATTTATAATTTAATCTCTTTTTTCGCCGAGGTCTAGATTAATGGGACATATGTCGGGTCTTTGGTTATGAGATAGTAGTTTGTTACTATCTAAAGTGTTCATGGGGTTTTTCTCTAAGTTTTTTTAAAATGATCACATGGTGGTATTAATATTTTCGACCAGTCACCCAAAAGAACGCGTTGAGGAAAGCAATTTGTGCCGGCTCTAATATCAGGATTTGGCTAATTTCTATATAAGTCATTTCATGATGACCAACATGAATTAATCGCCGTGTGATGTATTTGAAAAAAAAATGGAAAAGAAGTAGTAAAGTCACCACAAGAAATAGGTGTATTACAACTAATAATTATTAATAATAATTCTTCTAACGCGCCACAAATCCACCCCGAAGTGCTTCAGGGCGCCGCAGTGTGGAAAGCTTATGGGAAGAGTCCGATTTTGTATACTGTCGCAAAGCCTTTACAGGCTGTCCAAAACAATTTTAACACTCGGGACAAAGGTATTTTGTTAAAAAAGTAAAGTAGGCATACAGTAAGCGTTTATTACCTTTGATTTCATTCCATCCGATAGTAGAAACAAGAGATATGTTTCGTTAAAAAGTATGTTTTCCGGTTGTATACATACATCTTATAGAGCACGTGTGGTCCAGGGGTAAGCGCAGACCGTTAAATTGTGGTTTCGAGCCCCCCGTGGGCCATTAACACACTTTATCTCGCTTGTACGCGCAACAGTTGGGCAGTTGTTAGGGGGGTATTCGATAGTGTGCGCCGTTATAATTTGGCGCACTGAATCATAATATGTGAAAATGTGATTTATCCTAGTGACAGCGGGAAGATAAGTGGTGATAAAGCGCGTTTGGCGATTTAATTGCCATAAAGTACTATGAAAATACCGGCATTTATTAATTTCATATTTGTCCTCTGTCCATCTTTTCACAAATGAACCTCTACCGATAAGCAGTAAATGTCGGCGAGAATCCCGATTTTGGATTAAAAAAAAGATTTTCGGCGAAATCAGGTTTTCGATTCGAAACCAGTTTTTTTTGATTTAGGAATATTTAGATTCCCATAGGCGCCTGATCCGACCCCCCTCGTTGATTTTAATATTAAAAAGAAAGGAAACTTCGTTCCAACACCATCTATGACGTTGATCAAAAATTGTATTCTATTTTGGTTTTAGGTTTGTCCATTTCTTTTTACTAAGTCCATCGTCAAAGTGTGCCGTGTATATTTGGCCCCTCAGCAGAACATCAAATCATTCACGTTCATGGCTGGTGTGGTATTGATGAATGTGTTGATGTATAATCAATCAAATTAAGATTCCAAGTGACGGTTTGCTTGTATTTTGTCTTGACGTCGCTACTTCAGATAAAGTAGGTTCTTGATTCGGTAGTGTTTTTATAGGAAAGCTAACAAAGAATCTAGGATTTGAGGAATTATATAATTTATTACTTTTGTAGGCCTAGACTTAAATCTATTGTGATATGGTAAAAAGGCCTCGATCTATTAAAAAAATTGATTATGAAGTGACAAAATGTAATACGATACATCTATATATAATTGATTGAAGGTATAAAAAATTATTTTTATTGATGTGGGTCCAAACTTAACCTTGGCTTTGAGTATGAGCTTTGCGTATTACCATCTGATGCCTGAGCAATTTAGTTTGTTCACAGGGCATGCACCAGAAGAAGGCGAAGCCTCTATAGATTTGTCCTTCCAACCGAGCCTCCTAAGATATAATTAAACTATGTGCTCAATTTGGGGACTAAATATTTGCAAATTGCTTAATTTGCAACTGAGAATTCGGGTAATTGTTTTACGAATCCTAAGATCAGCACCGATATAAAACAAATTTTTATACGAGGCAGGACTTCATTGCTTCTACTCATATATTTGTGTGTGAATCAGCTCATGAATGCATTAATGTTGAAAGCGTTTTTGAAAAGGTATGTTTTTACATCTATTTTTACAGTGAGAAGATATAAGAGGTTGTTTGTTCACGCAGAAGGCAAGTATATCGTGTTGTGCATTAAAGTCGATAGATGGTTGATGAAAATGGCTTTCATGTTATTAGGTTTAAATCAATACAAAAAGTCGGCATAATTAAATTATACCCTTCGCACCTACTTTGTAACGTGTGTTTTAGCTGTTAACGGAATAATGCACATGGTGCGAAGGGTATAATGTAATTATGCCAAAAAGTCCAAACGTCCAAATAGCAAAATTGGTTCTTTATTCCTATTCTGTTTTATATTAAGAATGATATTAGTTTATAATCAATATACCCCTTAAATCCCTAAATGCCATTTTTGCCACTTTTCAAAAATCACCGAGCGGACCCTGCCTTGTGTTTACAGAGAAAGTGCTCCTAGATCTAACAAGACAAATAACGCTACCTCCCTTTTTTGCGGTGATGGTCAGTTTTTCTAGGGACTTAGTGATAATATGCTCACCTCCTGTGTGAAAGAAATAATATTTGTGACCTTCTTATCGTCAACATAAATTCATTATTTTCCGAAAATACAATTTTTAATGCTTTCATGAAAGGATCCACACAAAAATGTGTAATTTTGGGCATTGGAGTCTTGCCTCGATGGAATGTGTTTTTGAGTGCTACTGTTTACCCCTTAAAACAATAGTCCTCCACTTCTTATGACACACCTTTAATTTCTTGATGGATGTTGAGATTTTAGCACAGTTGCATATGTATGCTTTTAACACTAAGTGCATAGGGGGGGGGTCCACGCGGGCCCAGGATTTCGTTTTCTGCGCGCCACGTTTTAGCGCTAAATTATTTTGCCCAGGATTTTATGTAATTGCCTAAATATAATTTTTTTCCTGTTATGTGGTCATGTTGATGTACCCCATCAATGACCAGACTTTTGGTAAAAAATCCAACGACAAAGTGGTTTTATTTTGCAAAAATATAAAAAAAATAAAAAAAATAAAAAAAATAAAAAAAATAACAATATTTTTCTAGCGTCATACGAAAAAAGCCATTTAATATTATTATATTAATTTTAAATACAGGCTGACTCAAACCATCCTTCGTTGACAGTGTGTATCCAAGTCTACCATATGCCCAGTTAGTAAATTCCCGGATGCGATTCCATATTAAAAATAATGTGTCATTACTACTCTGGGACTGTGACCGTAAACTGTACATACAAAGGATTTAGTTTCACCACTCGAAGCCTATTTATAATATAATATTAATTATTCACAATATTTAACGCGCAATTTAGAAGGTCTTGTGAACTCCCGTCCTGTGTAATACCATTTTGTACCAAAACTCTGTTCATTGATGGGGTACACACAGGACCACATAACAGGGAAAATGACAACGCACAACCCAATGTTCCCCCTCAAAAATGAAATAGAAAAAACACTTTCCCGCGAAGGACTTTTTCCATAAAAAATTTGGCTCATAATATGAGAATAGAGAACATATCCAGGGGTCAAACTTTTAAAATGCCCCCATCATGTTGACTGTAAGCCACATTGTCCCCCTCTAATTCAAAGATTCACAATGTATATTTTACCACCTACGTACACTACGACCATATGGGTTGGTTTGGTTTGGAGAAAATTGAAATCTCCCTAACATGCATTTATTAAGCTCAATATCTTTGTCTAAATATGGGCGTATACGTTCCACGCAATAAAATGCAAATTACTGTCTTTGGGCCCCTGGCTTTCCCCCCTTTTTCTACCATTTTTGATATGTTGTTTGGGAGATCTTTTACTGCTTTTACAGCAAAAAAAACCTTCTTCGATTTTGTCCAGGTGTAGCCCTGTATTTGTTATAGATGCAGTGACTAGAATGATGTTGCGGAAGGAACCATAACTTCGAACGCGAATGCCTATTTCTCACACCTGTCTATTGAAAATCGTTCACAGGAGAGTGATTTGGAATAACAGGCGTAAGAATAGCCGTTCGCTTTAGATGTTTATGTTCTTCCACCTTCAGTCCACTCAATCTATAACAAATACTATGTACACCCTGGACAAAATGCTACAAAGGTTTTCTTGCTGTAACTAGCAGTAAAAATCCCCAAACACCATCTCACAAAGGTAGAAGAAGGGAGCCTGGCAAGAACATCTAATGGCATTTTTTGCGTGGACGTAGACGCCCAATTTCGACAAATTTTATTTAGCTATACATGCATGTTTGGGAGACTTTCAATTTTTTCTGTTATATTTGCAACATGTTTGCATGTCTATGCCGCACAGGTATGTAAGCACGTGCAATTGATATGTTAAACGTGGAAAGTGATGGTCATTATTCAAGATGCCGGGCCCATTTTCCCTGTTTTGCCCGCCAAAATTAATTTTACATTCTAGTGATTTGTCAGACTGTATCGGGATGGGGCGATCTGCTTATTGTTGCAAATTATTAATCAGAGAGTATTTATTCAAACACCTGGGTGAACTAGTGCCCGGGGCAACTCGTCCCTATTGAAGGTATTGGGTATAAATGTTTCCCCTCGGATAGGTGAAAAATAGGATCCTTTTCCGGTCCTTTCAGATAAAATGTACCCAAAATGCCGTGGTCATTGGTGCACAGCTGAATAAAAATGGTGATCATCCAAGGTTTTTTTTTAAAATGAAACGTAAAAGAATGGGCCACTGGATGTTCACATCTGAAGTGAAAAAGGCCGTGCCTCTTTTCCAAGTCAAAGTTGGCCATGAAATGAGAAATGCTGCCGTAAATTATAAAAGGTTAACAATTTGCCACGTAGGCGGAATATTTTGAATGGTGGATGGTCAAATCTCGTGAACAAAAGTGGAAATTGATGCACACTTGTGATAAAAGTGAAAGCAAAAAGAAGAAATGGGGTCATTTGGATTGTGAACTTTTAAAAAGGGGGGTCATTTGATAGGACAGCAGCATAAAGGGGTCAAACATTCTAGACGTCATCAAAGTAAGCATCTCACAGACCTTAATGACTACGCAGCTCTAACAGGGATGTGATATGTGCTGCGAAAGATCTACGGTACTACAAAATATCATTTGAGAATGCGCAGATGTCAGCCTCATGTATAAATTGCAAAGAGAGACGGAAGGAAAATGACCGTCAGTGAGGAAGAGAATCGTCAACCTATCTGCACTACAGGGTACCCAACTCAAAAGATTAGACCTCATACCCCTCGGGTCCTATTTTGGACAGCAAGAAAGACTCAAGATTTAAAGGGCCGTGGCCTGCTCGCTAATGCATCGCCCCCATAACTCCAAGATTTACCGGAAGTGGTCACATTTTTGGTATTTGAAGAAAGCTATTATTTCCTCATTTACCCTGTGAAATCTTAGAGCTAAAGGATATTTGGTTTAGAAGTTATGACGAAAATGTATCCCATTTTGTCGAACCGAGATCACTTTACACAAAAAGGGCTAAGAAATCATGTTTTTTAGCTCTCAAGGAAACGGGTTGAAATAATCAGCGCAAACCTCTACAGATGGGGTGTAGGGGGGAATACCATAATGATTCTATCAAGACTAAAACTTTAATTTACTGCTGGTCGTCTCTTGGGTCTTTCCTTTTATATAGTGTATATAACCAAATTATGGCAAAACTAGGCACATAGTTTTATGCAAATTAGCATTTCTTGGCCATGCTTCCTTTTTTCTACCTTTTTGATATTTGTTCGGGAGGGTTGTATAACAAGTTACAGCAAGAAACCTTCTGTTACAATTTGTCCAGGTCATACCGTAGATTAGTGGACTATTCCCATTATATCACACACTTACGTACAACATCAACAAAGGTCCCTTGGCTTTTCGGCGGTCCGGTGAGGTATTTCCCACGGGTAGTCTGTGTCACAGAGTGCGAAAGATATTGTGGCTAATAGGAACTGCGCGGAAGATTAACGTTATCAGTTCGTCGTAGCGAAATGTCTGCCAAATGAAACTAATCTCAAATATCTCCGAAACGAAGGGGTTCTATGGACATTTTGCATCAGAGGGTCCGTTACTATGTTTTGTTTTGAATGTGTATCGTAATTGGGTCTGAACCTATAGAACCTAGCGAGAAAATTGAACGTTTTTTGTCCGGGTACTTTCGGTGCTCGCAGACACGGAAAGTGAACACCATCGCTACTTTTCCGCATCCCTTTTTCCCAAATGCCTTTCGGTATATCCAGTCTTGAGAATTTTCAAAGCGTTGGTTTCATTACGGACGGGACTCCAAGCTTTTTTTTTCAATTTTATAAACAGGATTACGTACTTTATACCGGACCGCCGTATCCCTTGGCAACGCATCAATAGACGAGTTTGACTGTGACGTCCAACGCCGGACATCCGAACAAGCCTGCCCGCATTTATGCGTGAGCACCTGCAGGGCTCGTTGCTTTAAAATTCGCGCATAAATCAGGCTGATAAGGCTAATGATGCTGTAACTGATGGGGATACTCTCGCACCTCTAAGATTCAGTAGGCCAGATGCAACTTGTGTTTGTAAACAGTTAAAAAAAAAAAAAAAAACTATACATTATACCAGAGAAGATGAAAAGAGGAGGTGGTCTACTGCTACTCTCAAAATATACCTCTCAAACCGCCCTATTCATCTCAATCGGCCTTAAATCTAATCGATTGGACCAAAGACGTACGCTACTTGCTGGCGAACAGGACCTACACCTGTCATTAATCCCAGACCATTCAAATTACCCAGTTTTTCAATTGGTATTTGCACATGTTCTTTAACCCTATGGTTGTGACCAGTACAGCGAAACGTAACTCGCCTGCATTAGTTAACACACTTTGACCACCAAATTTCCCAAGTATTTTGGCACTTTGGACAGACTTTCCTGACCAAAAAAGTATGGTTGAGATGGTTGAAAAGCTTTATCAATCATTCATCATATCATCATATTTCACAGGAAAAACCGATATTGGTACAATTAGGCTAAAACTAATAACATCTTTTAGTGCCCCCAAACCTGATCAAGGTGAGCTTACCGAAAAAGGGTCGATTTTGCGGTTTCTTTCGTTAAAAAGTCACTGATTCCTCAATTATTTCGCCACGATTAAAATAAATACAATCAGTCAGAACAACCGCGGATTTCATTGCCAGCAGAGATCTTTTAGCTGGCAAATTAATAAGCTATTTTATTGGAGTGTGTCAATTACTTCCTGTTGTGACGACCTTTCCGCCAACCCACTGGAGGCGGTTGACCACATTACTTCACAGGTCCAATCGAGTGGCCCTAGAAGTTTCCTAACAATGAGTTGATGAATGAAAGTAATAAATCCTGGGTAATCGATTGCAAAATCGAGCATTCCTCCTTCTTTCTTCTCATCTTCTCTGATTATACGATCACTACCTGTCTACCCGCCGGCATTTGTGCGCATCATTTGCCATTTGGCACATCTCATGTGACCATCACAAAGACCGTATTCAATAGCCGCCATGTTGGTGGACAGATAGACGCATTCCAGTACTACAAATACCTTCACCTGTCATGCTCCTTGCGCAAATCGCTAACATGGACGATTGACAGTGAATGTATTTTTAGTCCTGGAATTATGCACTTGTCCACCAATGGGGACTGACGTCATATTGAATACGTCTATTATAGAGAACCCACCTACGCGTACTTCACTACTTACATGTACCTGGCGGATAATCGGTATTTACTTTGCGGTGCGCTAAGAGGCTATTAGTTTTTGTTTAACACTGGAACTCTTTTAACACATTTTACAAAACTATCAAATCAAATACTCATATGAGTGTATTATTCCTATATGAAGATATATTATATTCGAGACATTTGAGATTTCTAAATAGATTTATTTAATTTGAAATTTACTACAGATCCGCATTAGTCTTTCGTACAGTGGAATTAAGACGATCGACTATAAAAGCTAATTGCGTCGTGGCAAGAAACGAGAGTTTACATGGGCAATATGCGGATTCCGTGAATTACTATAGATATCCCTTTCAACCTTTTTGGTGCGTTTGCTCTAATGGTATATTTACTATAATATTCCCCTGAAATTGTCCCATGATGCTTTACTTTACTCTTCCTTAATCAAATCAACCCATTCATCCATCATCTTGAGTCCATCGTTCGTTTGCCTGGTTGTCCGCCCGACGCGTCCGTACATCTGCGAACCCCGTGCGTTCATTTATCCATTCCTTGGTAAATTCTTTTATTTATAATGTAAATCTCTTTTTTTTTTCGCCGAGGTCTAGATTAAATGGGACATATGTCGGTTCTTTGGTCTGACTAGTAGTTGTTACATATCTAAAGTGTTCAGGGGTTTTCTCTAAGTTTAAATGATCACTGGTGGTAATTAAATATTTTTTTCGACCAGATCAGCCCAAAAGAAAACGCGTTGAGAACAATTTAGTGCGGCTCTAATAATAGTATTTGGCTACATTTCTATATCCAATCACTTCCAAATGATACCAAATGAATTAATCGCCTGTGCTGTATTGAAAAAATTGAATAAAGTCACCACAAAATAGGTGTATTAACAAATAATAAGTATAATAATACTTCTTTATAACGCGCCAAACAACAAATCCAACCGGGAAATGCTCACAGGGCGCCGCAGGTGGAAACCTTATGGGACAAAGTCGATTTTGATACGGTCGCAAAGCTTACAGCTATCCCAAAATGTTAACACTCGGCACAAAGTTATTTTGGTTAAAAAAGTAAAGTATCCTAATCGCGTTTATTCACCTTTTGTTTCATTGCAATCCGCATATGTAGAACAAGAGATATGTTTTCGTTAAAAAGGTATGTTTTCCGGTGTATACTACATCTTATAGAGCACGTGGGTCCAGTGGGTAAAGCGCAGACCGTTTTAATTGTGGTTTCGAGCCCCCCGCCGTGGCCATAACACATTTATCCTCGCTTTGTATCGCTAACAGGTATGGCACGTTGTTGGGTAATTCAAGTGTTCGCCGTTTAATTTGGCTGCCGAACTTCTAAATATGTGAAAAAATGTGGATTTATCCTAGTGACAGCGGAATAAGTGTAAAGCGCTGGAGGTTTAATTGCATAAAGCACTATATAAATACGTGCATTTATATTAATTTTAAATTTGTCCTCTGTCCATCTTTTGCACAAATGCACCTCTACCGATAAGCAGTAATGTCGGCGATAATCCAGATTTTGGATAAAAAAAGATTTTTCGGCGAGAATCCAGTTTTTTCGATCGACACCAGTTTTTTTTGATTTATTGAATATTTAATTCCCATTCGGAAAACTTCGTTTCCAACAGCATCTATTACGTTTGATCAAAAGTGTATTTCTATTTTTGGTTTAGGTTTGCCCATTTCTTTAACTAAGTCCCTCGCAAAGTGTGCCGTGTATAGTTGCCCCTCAGCAGAACACACATTAATTCATTTCACGTTCAGGGCTGGTGTGGTAATTGATTAATGTTTTTGCTGTATCTCAATTCAATTAAAGATTCCAATTGACGGTTGCGGTGGTATTTTGTCTTGACGTCGCTACTTCAGTACATAGGTTACATTGATTCGGTATTGTCCTTATAGCAAATCTAACAAAGAATCTAGGCTTTGGATTACTCTATAATAGTTTATACTTTTTGTAGCCTAGACTTAAATCTATTGTGAGGGTGGGGGGGTGGTAAAAAAAATAAAAAAAATAAAAAAAATTGCTTATGAAAGCTGTACAAAATGTATAGATCATCATATTAATTTGATTAAGGTATCAAAAAATATTTTAATCTGATGTGGTCCAAAACGTTAACCTCTGGCTTTTGAGTAATGAGCTTTGCGTATTACCATCTGATGCTGAGTCAATTTAGTTTGTTCATAGTTCATGCACCAGAGAGAAGGCGAACCCTATGATTGTCCTTTAACGATCTTAAAGATATTATTACTATGTGCTCCATTTGGGAATAAATATTCAGCTTAATTTGCAACTGAGAATTCGGGTAATTGTTCATTAAAACCGAATCCTAAGATCAGCACCGATAAAACAATTTTTTATACGAGGCAGGACTTCATTGCTTCTACTCAATAATTTGTGTGTGAACACTCACTCATGAATGGCATTAATTTGAAAAGCGTTTTTTGAAACGTTGTTTTTAAATCTATTTTTACAGTGAGAAGATATAAGAGGTTGTTTGTTCACGCAGAAGGCAAGTATATCGTGTTGTGCATTAAAATCGATAGATGGTTGTGAAATGGCTTTCATGTTTTAGGTTTGAATCAATACAAAACGTCGGCATAATTAATTATACCCTTCGCATTCGCACCTACTTTGTAACGTGTGTTTTAGCTGTTACGGAATCATGACACAGGTGCGAAGGGTATATGTAATTATCCCAAAGCCAAACGTCCAAATTAGCAAAATTGGTTCTTTATCCTATTCTTTTTTATATTAAAATGTATTAGGTTATAATCAATATACCCCTTAATCAGAAAGAAAAAGAAGAAAACCTAAATGTCCATTTTTGGCCACTTTTTCAAAAACTCACCGAGCGGACCCCTGCCTTGTGTTTACAGATAAAGTGCTCCTTGATCTAACAGACAATAACGCTCCGGGAAACGCTTACCTCCCTTTTTTTGCGGTGATGGTCCGTTTTTCTAGGACGTAAGTGATAATATGCTTACCTCCTGTTGTGAAAGAAATAATATTTGTGAACCTTCCTTAAATCGTCACAGAAATTCATTATTTCCGAAAATACAAACAATTTTTAATTGCGTTCATGAAAGGACCACACAAAATGTTAATTTGGGCATTGAGAGTCTTGCCTCGATGCATGTAATGTGTTTTTGAGTGCTACTCTTTACCCCTTAAAACAATGTCCCTCCACTTCGTATGACCCACCATTTAATTTCTTGATGGATTTGAAATTTTAGCACAGTTGCATATGTATGCTTTTAACACTAAGTCATAAGGGGGGGGGGTCCACGCGGCCCCGGGGGAAACTTTCGTTTTCTGCGCGCCACGTTTTATAGCGCTAAATGATTTTTGCCCAGGATTTTTATGTAATTGCCTAAATATAATTTTTTTTCCTGTTATGTGGTCATGTTGATGTACCCCTCAATGACAGACTTTTGGTAAAAATCCAACGACAAAGTGTGTTTTCTGGGTGGGAACCACTTGCAACAACCCCCCCCCCCATTATGCAACCAACGTGAGTGCAGAAGACTTTAATGTAATTAAGTGTTATGGAAATAATATCCCCCCGTTAACACAATCTCCCCCCCCGTTAACACCAGTGGATCCCATATCTTATTTACCATGTCCCTTACAGTAAATTTTGACATTTCCTAAGGTCTTTTTCAATATGTATGACTTCTTAAACGTCAAAAGTAAAATTGGTTACTTGATGAAGCACAAAATTTCCATTTCAAGCAAACAAAATTTACTGCAGTGAAAAGTATAACAAAAAAATCACGATTGATTACGGGAGTTTTCGGAATAGACAACTATATGCATGCACTAGTCTTGTAAATGGAACATAAGGTGATCTCTCAATACAAATCGTTCAAAACCCTGCAGACTTTAGAATTTCACACTCCAATAGATATCCCGTACCTTGTTCCACCAGTTTCAGCAATTTCTGTTTGCTATTAAAAAAGACAGATACAAATTGGTCTTTGTGGGTAATACCGGGTAAAACCTGCGGGAAATCTACCACGTTCGTAGGACACAAGATGAATGAACACAGCACTGTGATACATCAATTTGTTCTACTAGGTACAACACACACTATTCCAAGTATCACATATTTTTTTGATTGAAAAAGTATTGGACCGAAGTTCCCAGACGTATTGAATGTCAAAATTGTGTTGTTTTTCGAACACTAGATGTTAATCTCCAGAATCACATATGGGAAACATGATGGCATTTGTTTTGATTAATCAATGGTTCACTAAATGTTTTAAAAGAACTGGCTAACTGATAACTTCAGATTGCACCTCCAGAAGAAAAACGAACGCCAGAAATGCTTAGAAAAGCCGCTAAACAAATGCATTTTGTGCGTTTAGGATTTACTTAACTAATTACGGGAGAAACATTCCAATTATTTATGGACCCTAAAATCCGATAAAACCAATAGAAAAACAATGGGATTCAAGCACAAATAAATCCGAAACAAATTATTGTACAATCCCAAATGGCAAATCATGTTCTGGATGCGCATATCACTTACATATAGAACAAAGAGCATAACGGTGTGATTAGAGAATTTCTTGTCAGTTGCACGAGACCACCTTTTTTTTCTTGCCATTTCATTTTCCTTTAATCCGTGATGGACCTGCTCCCATCTTCCATTGACGGTTATCGCATTTCTGGTTGCATAATCACTTCCGAATTTTCTTTCCTACCTCCGTGAACATTTTACACAGAAAACTCTATTAAAATAACAGCCCATATATTCATTGGCGGTTATTATTACCATTTCTGTAGTTTTATGTGCATAATTCGTGGTGGAGTGCAATCGGAAGTTAAAACCGTTCCCCCAGCTCAGGGTCCCTCGTACAATTCCCAATTCAACAATCATTAACTATAGGATCTGAGGTGTTTTTCCCCATTCAACATTTTGTGACAATACGAAAGTGAAGAGGGCGCGGTCCGAGCGGTCTAAGGCGCTGAACCCTCGGCACAGTATAAGATCGATCGAGCGGCCCTGGTTCGAGCCCCCGCAAGAGTCGGTTTCTTGTCATAACGCAAATAGTTCCGATAAGGTCGGAAATTGCCTAACTGCACATCATGTGGTCATGGATTTCTCCTCCGCTCCCACACCATTGCGTAAAATGCAGTATATGCAATGGGTGCCCGCGCCTCAAATGGTTCGGAGAGTCAGTAAAAGCTGTGTTCCCCGTACAGGGGATCATTCCTGAACACGTAAAAGTTGCAGACCTTATCGAAAAGGTAGGGTACCATCCCGGGTCTGTTAACCTGCACTCATTACTCCTGGTACCAGGGTCCCTTCAAACCTGCACAAGGCCAGCGTGGAAGGGTGCCGATAATCCACATGGAACTATGGTGTGGGCATATTGGCTTTCGTCCAACATTGTACAGTATATAGGCTGATATGATGATGACTAAATTAAGTGGTGAAACACAAAACATTTCCTATATAAGTTTTAAAAACACGATTTTCAAATCAATCAATGAATTACATTTTGACTTTCTTTTGTTGTTTATTTCTGGTTTTGGAAAAAAAGTCAATTTCCCCACGTAACTCTCTTTGGTCGATTGGAAAAACGCAAGTGGTAAGCTTATGATCAAATAGTTTGAAGATGCACCTGCTGGAAAATGCTTATTTCAGATTAAAGTCACACCCGGGTTATCTTATTCAGAAGATTCCTTTGAATTCCTATTCTGAATTGAATTAAAGTGAAAATGTAGTGGCATGCCAAATTCGATTTGTTCTTTTTTCGTGGTGTATATGTTATCCTTTTGTGACAACCCTTTCACTTTAACTTTCACTTCACCAGTCAAAGAGTCTTTTCATCACGCTGGTCGTGAATATCACCAACTCATTGCCAAAGTCAAATGCGTATCATTATTACAATCTTTTAAAACGATCAAAATCCTTTTCCGAATGACTCCGTTTACTCTTTTTATCGCATGGGCGTTTCCTTTTTGAAAGCATTATAAATAGATGCAATATTAAGAAATGAATGCCGTTCCACGCTTCATCAAATAGACAGTATGATTGAATTCAAAATGTGTGCATTGCAAATGGTGTGCATAGTCCGCTCAGCGACATAATAGTGACGATGGCATTAACATTAAAATGGGTAAAATTTCGACAATTTCCAATTTGCCGGGAGCCCCGAAACTGAAAATCGCGGTAACGAGGTGAGGTTGGCAGGGAATAAGTGTGAATTGTTACTTCAAAACATCGAATAAAACAGCCAGAACTGACACAACGGTGAATGCAATATGTGATTTCAAATTAAAAGGTGATAGGAAAGTCGTAGCCTTGTGATATAGTCCAAGTTTCCGCGATTATTCATTTTATACCGCGAACTTTTAAACCAAATAAAACTTTCGCGAGGATTATTTATATGTATCGAAATTTTTCACCCTTTTAATGTTTAAATGCTTGAATTAGCTCCACCGAGGTATGGTAAGCGGATTTATACAGAAAGGTATATTTACCATGATGTACTCCACCTTTCTTAGCATTGCACCACACTATAAAAGACATTCCCTGAAAAGAATCCAGAATAAATAGAAAAACACCCGGAATTAAATAAACTCACGGCTGCTTATTGCTTTTTGAGGAATAAGAGGGTACAGTTTGTACAGGGGTCAAATCCCCCAAATTGTTTCACACTTCTGGTTCAAATGATAGGCCCATCAATCTATTGCGTCATGTCATATGATTAAAAAAATGTAAGTAACAACGTTAGTATAGAGCACACAACTCTAGTCTGAAACATTAGTTTGCAACGCTTTTGTTCGTTATGTCTTGGAAACTGGAGACCGCGGGAGAATGTGATTCATTGGTACAATACACACAAAATCCAGTTTTCGAATATAAAATCCTTCGGAAAAACAAGTAAAAATCTAATGAGTTTTGGTTCTCCGACGTGATTCGCAAATCCCAATATTTCGTTGTGAAAGAAATTTTCAATTGCAGACCCCATTTTATGTAGTGCAATACTATTTTTGAGTGAAACATTATTTCTAAGCAGTTTCTCTAAGCAGACAACTATTTTCTTTTGAAATTTACACGAATTAATTTCTATAAAAACAACGAGTACGTATAGCAAATTGAAAATTAGCCACTATCGGCCTGGCCAGTTATTTGCGACAACAACACTACAACAAAACCAAACAAAACCTTCTAAAGCGCAAACACAAAATAAACGAATATAAGGCAAAAATTTCAGCATATTTCAATGACCTTGATTTGAAAAATATATTCCTCATAACTGCTGTGAGATTTCATTGGCTGATGCCCGGGTTCAAATGTCGATAAGTGACCCCAGTATACGCGCTGTGTCATGGCGTTATTTGAGGTTGAGATGCGCTCTCCGTCATACTGCGTTTTTGCTACCTTCGCGTGCACCCTCTGCCTTCCCTAGAGCAAACGCATATCGCATTTGCGCAACCGGGATTTTAAGATCCCGGAATTTGACGTTTGAAACGTAAACCAAAGCAAAACAAAACGGTTCGACTGGCTAAGCCGAAATATCGCACATATATTGTTGAAGCACATCCGAACAGAATTAAGGGTGAAGATAGAAACATAATGTTATAGGCTTTTGTGTGCACATTTTATTACACGGCGAAGTTGTGTGAAATAAAAGAGAAGAAATGTTTATATCATGTGTACCGTTGAAAATGTGTCGAAAAAAGTGCAATTTTTAATTTTTTAGAAAAATGTTTTTTCAACCGAAAATCGCAAAGCTCAAAGCCATTTTTTGGAAATTTGGGTTTCAAAATTATAGACTTCAAGCTACTATAGTGCTTAACGTAAACCTCGTGCAACAGTATCCTGCATTTGTAAAGAGACTTTCTGGATCAAAATTTGATGATGGCCGATTCTGCCAGGCAATGTTAAGTGCACACGGCAGCGCTATACGAGTTGATACGGAACTGCCTGTCATCCGGCTATCTCCCGCTATCTACTTCTACTCTGATGATGGAATTGATAACTGACTTCGAGGGCATTCTTATATCAAAACGGGGAAATCATCAAAAATCCCATTTTGGCTACCCGGGTTTGGCTTGAATGTCCCTAAATTAAAGCATACTAGCCGCAACTCAGGCAATACAACGTCCATGTCCCGAGGCTCATTGTAAAAGCATAGTGATACAAACCCAATCCAAACATAGTGTACTACCACTATAGTCCAATCCATTGCCAGGGTCCAATTTTTGAAGCCTATTTGCAGTTACACTATGGAGACAGGAACCCTTACACTGTTCTGGGCGGGGGGGGGGCGTGCGTGGGAATTGCCCCAGCAGTGAAGTAAAAGTGAATCTGGTGTTAACCTCAAATCCATTTTGGGGTTTTGCCATCAACCTTACTAAAAACGGCCACATAACCACATCCAGGGCTAATTATTGAACAGAAGTCTAGGCGGATGCACATCTAGTAAGGGTTATAGTATCATGTATCTAGCTAACATTAGGGCTGATGTACAAACTAGTCTAGTGCTTGTGTTAAACGGGGACGCCGAAAGCACTAGTGAATTCAGCAGCCTCAAAAGATAAACTGCCTCGCAGTTTTTTTGTTTCAGCGCATACTAGGCTCACACCCAGGGCGAATGTACTAGCCTAGGCTGGTGCATGATGTTACTATAGTGCATTTATTAGATTCCATGATCAGTGACTTCATTCAACAAAATCAGGCATTTCTTGCACGGCATCACTTTTAGTCAAAGCTCGTAATTTAAATCTCGGCGACCACTGGATATCGCACTTATGTTGCTGACTCGAGGAGATCAATAAACACATGGCAGCATCAGTGCATACTAAGCTAACATGATCGGGGTTAATTCCCCAAAAATGCTATCATATAGGTTTGGCTATCAAACTTTCATTAATCATTAAAAAAGTTCGCTCGTAAATTAAAAGGGGTTCGCTAGTCATAATTATAAGGGTTTGCTAGTCATTGGAAAAAGGTTCGCTAGTCAAAATTAAAAGGGCTGACTCAATCATCAATTTTAAATTTAACCATAAATCCAATTTGTTTTTTTTTCGTGTCTGTAAATTAGTTCGGCACACCAGTCCAAGTAAGACAAAAAACCCTTTTCGTGTGGTGCGATGACTGGCAGAACTTCGCTGTTTCCAGCAACTGCCTTGATTATAATCAGGGATCCTCGGCTTCTGATAGCAAAACCCCTTCTTTTATGATGACTACACAATTTTGAGCATTAACATTCACATATATTAATAACATTACCTGTCACAACTGTGCAAAAATTTGAAAATTGCCGCGGGGCCGCCTTCTTAAAAAGTGTCATTATTCTTTGAGGAATTTTGTAATTTGCTGATGTTTGCCTGAGTCACTTTAAAGGAAAAGCCATCACTTCTTTTATGATGTAAACATGCTGCCTTTCATAGTGCAGCAGCAGAACATTAAGGATTTTTTAAGAACAGGTGTGAATTTGGTTACAAGTTTCACTTTGCTGTTCCCCACAGCTGGCAAACATTCAACTTTGGGACGGGCCACTTTTGCAAAGTCCTACCCCGCCATAAATTCTAAGCTGTGGACCTTGTTATAAATGACAAAAGTTACCTCTGGATTCCAAACTTCTTTTTCAGTTTGACCTCTTCACTGGTTATGTGTTTGCATGGATAACACAAATTAGACTTTATAATACTAGTGGGTCTAACGTTCAAGTCTGTGCTGTTCTCCGAGATATTTTGACCAGATTTGCTAGGGTTGTAATCTTGCACAAGGTATGACCTACTTTAGTGAAGTTTTTGTAAGGGGTGTTTTTGTACAATTTCTGTTCACCCTCTGCATTTAAAATGACTTTTTTGGATTGGGTATGCCACACAGACTCGGGGCATACAGCTAAAGCCCAATTGATTTAATCCAGAGTAGTACATTTTTTAAAGTGCAAATGAATGTTGTTTTGTGCACTTTATGATTTAATGTATTTTTAGAAACTAGCATTTTTGTGCCAGAACTTACCTTCTTACTTTGATGCTGTGGCGTGGTTCAGCACATCAACCCACTGAAATGAACAAAATAGCATGCACTATTTTGCAGTATACACTGTTTTGTAAGTTTTATGTCTTGAATAGAGCTCTGCTTTTTAGCAATTTTCTTTTTCAGTTTCTGGGTGTTTTTCAATATAAAACTATGAAGCTATAGAACCCATGCTTTTTGGACTTTCAGTAATTTACTTGTTTACAAAACATCTTTAGAGAATGCCTTATTTACTTATGCACACCAAATTCAGATGCCATTTTAAATCGCCTAGCTAGGGAGATAATTTGCTGCTTTGCTGTTTTTTAAATTTTATTTTGGTTTTTGGGGGGGTGTTTTTTGTTTGTTAGAGTTGATATAGGCAAAAAGAAAGGGATCCACACCTGAATAGGTTCCCATCTTTTAACCTGAATCTACTTTTTTTTTATTTTTTATTTCCCATTTATTTCTGCAAAGGAAATTGGAAGAACTCATGTATATTCACCATGGGCTTGACTTATCAAGTCTCGCAACCTGCTCAATTAATGTATCCTTTTCGTCTCAATTTGGGTGAGCTTTTGTATGTGCAGTCGGTGCACAAGTAAAGACCAGACAATCACGACAAACTTAGTTGGCACTCTTCATTCAGTTCTTCATTAATTTTGGTGCCCCCCACTATGTATCCACGCCAAGACGTAGTTTATTGGGATGTACGCTTGAAACCCCTGAGGGTATAACGACCCAATAACGACACGAGTTTCATGGAGCTGGAGCTGCTTAAGCCTGACGGGTCCAGGGGCATATCCCCAATGTTGGTCCAGGAATGCCATGCTGTTTTTTTTTCTTTTGCATTCATTTTTTTGGTGCAATTTTGATCCTTCTTTCACTGGCCACGCTTGTTTCTCCATTTTTAGACCCCCGGGCTTCTTGCACTCCCTCCGCACACAGCTGGCTACGGCTTACAAAGTGGGCCCACAAATTTTGTCTCTGATTGTAGAACTGACTATGAAAGGTATCATTTAAGAAGGGCCAATGTTCGAAATAGATGTTTTTCAAAACAAACATGGGCAAGGCACAAGTTATTCTTAGAAACTTAAAAGTTTTTCCCAAATATTTTTTCATGATTACCGAACAAGTAGGCATCCACTGTGTAAAAATAGTATAGTGCATATTAACCAAAAACTAGTTGTGAAAAGGTAAAGGGGCAGTGATCGTCCGACAACCTTGTTCCCCCACACTTAATTTAACAAAGTTTAAATTTTATAATCATCTGAACTGTTAGTCTTTTATCTTTAATCTATGTGGTATGCCTACTATGCAAATTAAGTCGTCATCTGTAAGAATTGGCAATTTTGATTTCTGTCTGCAACTAACAGCAATTACAGCACATGCCATGGGACCACGGAAGAACAAGGAATTTTCATAAACAAAACTGCAAGATCCACACAATCAACTAAAATTACTTTTCTCAAACGATGTCCTAATAAAACATGAATGAACATGAGTGCTGAATCATGAAATTGCACTTTAACATCGATGGCTGATGTACTAGCTTAGGGCTGATGCTACTATCTTGTGGTTAGTCTTTATCCAGGAGAAAACTGCAATTTTTGTTCCCCACATCGTTTTCATGATTAGTGTGTACAATTCAATATTCCACCTTATAGAGATGTGCGTATTAAGTAAACATGTACAAAGTGCTGTGTGTTGTCAGGCTTTGAATTACAATGTAAGATTTACATCTTTAAAATTACATGCACAGTGCACAGTGTGAAGTTACATGCACAGGCTGATGTAAACATCTACTAACATTCATTTCAAGACTGTGACATTGTAGGCTTTTTGACAGTCAGCTCAAATTTCATTATTTTCACATCCAATTACATTCTATGAAAAAAGCTCAAAGTGATACTACAAATCACAAATTTTTTAAATTTTCATGAACATGCACATGCATGCAGGATACAAAGTTACTTGCACAGAGAAAGTGACAGGCCAGAGAGAAAAGTTACTTGCACAGAGAGAACGTGACATGCACCTGTGCACCTGGTTAATTCGAAGCCTGTGGTTTTTGCCAGTATTTTTGTATGGCTTAAAATCGGGCCTTACTGTATTTTGCGAAACAAAAACGAAACAGGAAGTCCCATTGGATTACACTCTTTATTTTCCTTCCGGCATGCATAACTTGCATAACGAAAATAAATCGTGTAATCCAATGGAGTTCTGTTTCGTTTTCACCCGCAAAATACAGTAAGCCCGAAAATGTTGTCTGTTTTGTGGAATTCAAATGCACCTAGGCTAACAGCCATAGCTACTAGCATAGCCTGATCATCAGCCTAAGGGGTCCTTTCCCAATTCAAGGTGTGCCAGTCCCAAGGTTAGTCATAATCAGAAAAGGGGTTTGCAAGTCATATAAAAAATGGGTGTCTAGTCATATAAAAAATCCCTATCATAAGGGGTTAGGGTTTTAGGGTTAAATTTAAATGTATGACTAGCGAACCCTTTTTCATTTATACTGCGAAACCGCCTTTTTAATTTAGGTTAGGCCCTATGACTAACGATTTTTTTTTCCTAAGGTAACTCTATGACTAACGAACCTTATGACTAGGGATTTTTTACCCAGCCGAGCTAGGCTAGTGTTTAACCCTAGATGTTTGTTCGTGGTGCTGTTAGGTAGGCCCCATGCTACGATACATACTATAATGCTTTTATCTTCCTCAAGTCGGCGACGTCAGTGAGATATCGATTGCCTGAAGCGTTAAATCCTGACTGTTTTGACTGTACGTACTCTGCCGAACACACATTCAGCCGGCAACACCAAGAATGCCAACCTTTGATTTTGTTGTACGTCCTGAGTCGTGGAAGCTAAATTGCACTATAGCAACTATAGGCATCATGCATCAGCCAGGCTATACATTAGCCCTGGATATGACTAGTTTTCTAGGCACTGAATGGCATTGATGCTACTATAAACCTTTACCAGCTCATCCCTAAATATTAGCCTAGTATGGCACTGATTGCTCTAACCTAGTAGCATCACCTAGCGTCTAACATAATTAGTCCTGGATGGTGGGTGTGGGGGATGCTTTGTGACCCACTGACACACAAATGGGCCCTGAAGAATGTAGCACTTTATTTATTGCACTTTATACCGGTACGTAATTTAGCAGGGTCATAGGGGTGCACAAAATGTGCACATTAAACACAGCCCGTGGGTGTGGCTGTTTAGTGACCCGGGTTGACTGGGGACCCCATGAATCACGGATTCGCCCATACGCAGGGGGTGGAGGACCCCCCAAATTCCACAAAAATCCACTTTTTGCTTCATTTGTTCATAATATGGTCCGAATTTGAAAGACATTTTTGACAAGCTAAGAAAGTCCACATTTGGTGATCAGATGTTCAAAGAGTAAAAAAAGTCCATTTTAGGGGTTAGTCCCTTTACCAAAAAGGTCACCTTTGTTTTAGGTTCCGCAACCACCCCAAAAAATCCTGCGTATGTCAAGATAGTTGTAAAGGGTGTATTACTATGGTTACTATTGCACCCTAAGTTCCAATGAATTAATATAATCTACATTAAACTTAGAAGTTTTATCACTAGCTAGTAGCATGCATGCTTTAGACCACAGCTGAGTCATGGAGCTGCCGTGCCTACAACACAATCATGCTGCATGTCCAACTTTTGATCTCCAAGATGCTCTCGCATCCAGAATCGGGTCAGCAATTTCGCGTTCTCAGCAGCATTATATAGCAGGAGTAGAGGCCGGAGGCTGCGTCGTCGGTATAAACTGCTCACCGTGAGACAAGCATTTCCATATTCCCACTCGCACGTAGAGCATATAATAGCACCGTCCGCGTGAGCAGTTTTACAATGTCTGGCAGAAACGGCCATCATCGAATTTTGATCCAGAACTTCCTTTTAAAATAGCAGCGCTAACTGTTGCACGAGGTTTAAGTTTTTAAGAACACTATTAGCATTGCAGGCTATTATTTTGAAGCCCAAATTTTCAAAAATGGCTTTGAGATTTGCGATTTTCGGTTTGAAAATTGAATGGCGAAAATGTTGCCACGTTTTTCGACACATTTTTTCAACTGGACTACATGGGATAAAAACATTTCTTTTCTTTTTATTTCACACATTTTCCGCCGTGAACTAAATTTTCAACACACTATAACATGTATGTTTCTATTTCACTTCATCATCTCAGGTCGATCTTGCTTCAAACTTAATATTTGGTGTATTTTCGGCTAAGCCAGTAGAGCTTCATTGCTTTGTTTACGTCCCAAAACAGCCACTTTCCGGATCTCCTGAAATCGGTTCGCGCATTCGCTAATGGCGTTTTGCTCCACCGTTGCACCTGCCAACGTTGAGTCTCGTTACGTATATTTTCGTTAAACGGGCCTGTTTTGATTTTTTTCTCACTGTGTAGATGGCAGTTCCTTTTCTTGTTTGTAGTTAAGCCAAAATGATCGCGAAATTAGGTTAGATTACCTTAATTATAATTTTTGTTTAAAATGAGAATAAGATATGGTTTGGGGAACGCAACTGTCTTTACGACGAATTGAAACCGGGATGTCAATATATTTTTTTGCGTGGACTTAGATCATTACATCGCTTTTGTTTCAATTCGTCGTAAGTACCGGTTCGCCCAAAATTTACCTTTATTCTCTAAGTATTTTTAACAAAGCAACTGATTGAACGCAATGTAAAGCCACGAGAAAAGTCTCAAGCTGACCAAACTGTTATTATAACCTACTTCTAGATGGCTTATGCAATAATAGTTACAATAACGTAATACTTATGACATAATGTGAATCAATCAAAACCAACGTGCTTAATTTATGATTAATTAATGACCGGCATTTAGTGGGTCTGCCTGCAAATAATGTCTGATGTTAACCGGTTCATATTGACACGACATAGTTGTGATGTGAATTACCAACAAGCCATACAGAAGCTTTCATAATGTATGATGCCTCAGTAATTGAGAGATATAAGATAATATTTTTATTCTCAAAAGGACTCGAAGTTGAGCGCACAGCGTTATAGGTTAAAGTGAATATTATCACTGGGACGGGAATAACCTCCTTTATGCATTTTGATCATTTGAAATAAAAAAGCTTTATGTCCAAGTTAACCCCATCCCAAACAGCCAAACGTCCCATATCTGAAGTAAGGCATCAGTGTTTTTTGGAGAGCTTTTCCTAGTCGGAAATCATACTAGAATGTGTGTTATAAATGCATTGTGATTTTTTTTTGTATTTTGTGTCACAGCAATATAGTTAGACCTATAAAAGTCGGTTACCCAAGTACTATATTTAACATTCAATTTGTCATCATAACAGATCGTAACTTGAGACAGAATTGAATAATACCGTATAGTAAAATAATACATTAACCGGTGAGGGAGATGATATGCTAGGACCATAATGGACAACCGCGATAGAGCTTATAGTTATTGCTGGCCCTGTAAACCATATTAATATACTCGATATTACAATAAAGACACAAGTAAGGGATGATCTAAAATATTCTACTTAGTAAACTATATATAACAAAACACAGCAAAAAAAAAAACAATATATCTAATGCTAAACAAACACTTAACGGGAATACACGACACGGGAATTGGACAAGGACAGACTTTTACTATCATTCTCTGTGATAATTGTTGGACAGGGTCTTTTGGCACAAATAGAACAGGCAAACGAACTTGCTATAATCTACATTCCCTGCTCACTTTTGCAGTTCAAATCTATGAAAATCGGGCTCATGTTATAGCATATGAGAATTCAATTCCGCGATGCCAGTTAATGTAAGGTTATACATTTTCCGTGCTCATTGTTTTCCTAAAACAGATAATGCATATGCAGACTTTTTGTAGGAGACAATTCAATTAAAGGGCCATGGCCAGATCCCTACACTGAGTAATTTTTTACTCCTTATGGTAGTTAAAAAGTCACAGCTCTTTTTCTTGAGTAAACTTGACTCAACAAAGGTTGAGTAGCGGTTTTACTCTTCCTTGTAGTAAACATTTTACTCAGTAAAAGAGACAATATTTGACTCAACATTTGTTGAGTAAAATTTTACTTCGCTTTACTCAACAGTTGAGCTGTGAATTTTTTTACTCAAGTGATAAAACTTTACTCAACCCACAAGGAGTAATATTTTATACTGTATTTGAGTAGATTCCTGGCTCAACTGTTGAGTAACATGTTTTGACTCAACTGATGTTGAACACACTGTTTGTCCAACTGTTTAGCAAATTAATTTTACTCAATTGACATTGAGTAATACTTTGGAATACATCAGAAAGCTACAGGATGCTCACCAGGTTGAGTAAAATGGCTTGTTCAGCACACTCGAAACTTCCAGATTTTCAAACATCAAAAGGACACAAGTAAGATTTACTTAACTTTGTTATTCTGGGTATTTAAAAAATAACACAAAATCTACAAGGACATATTTTCATTACTTTTACCTTTTTCTTCGAAGTCCCTGGTGGTTCAAAAATCATGATATGTAGATGCACCGCACCTGCAAGTCGTGTAGTGGTGTCTCGATTTACATGCACCAGTAAAACTATAGGTTATAAATTTGTCAGATTAATTGTAAACACCATGCTGACATAAATACAACGTACATGTTATACTGAGCAATAGCGAATCCCCATACACAGCGCTAACAGTATTACAGGCATCAAGTCACTCGGTGAAAGGTTGCCGAATTCATAAGCGTGATATCAGGCCCCGTAGACATATTCTGGTTACGCCGGAATCTCACCAATTTCACAATCATGACAAGGCCATTGCATCACCACAATAATAATTATTATTATCTGATTATAACTTGTTGGTGTAAAATATCAGAATGGCCAGCTGGCCAGCATTTCCGCGACACCCCAGCTTGTCATCTGCCGTTGATGGGATATGTCCGCGGCAATTCTTGGGCTGCACGTGTCTGGGGTCGTCAACGTTGCTTAAGATCAGACTCAACACGGTGTAATTTCTGATCTGTCACTGCGTCAAATACCCTTTGTCACGCAACGTTGAGTTAGATTTCAAAACTGCTTTACTCAACATGTATTTCACAGTTTTGCTCGGGTGAAGAGTAAAGCGGAAATGTGTGTTTTACTCCCTGCTGATTAAATCTTGACTGAACTTTTTTACTCAACACGCTTTACTCACTGCACTGAGTAAAATA
>JAMKCH010001098.1:0-66272 GCA_023653785.1 Ophioderma brevispina | reverse complement strand
TGTAGGTAACTTTTGCGTGGATTTTCACGCGAACATTTTAATACCCCAAAAGCCTAGTCCCATCCCCAATGTTAACCATGGACCCGACCCTAACCTAATTCCTACCCTAACTTTAACCCTAGGCCCCAAATCTAACCTTAACCCAACCTAACCCAACTCAAACATCTAACCCTAACCGATCGCCTAACCCTATCCCTATCGTACCCAGAATTTACCCCTAACCCTAACCTTAATCTAACTCTAACTCTATCAACAACTCTAACTCTTATTCTAAAAAAAAAAAAATCTCTAAACCCTAACCTTATCCCCAACAAATATCCCCAACCGTGAGAAGAGAGTGGGAGCGAATAGACCTATCGATGCATTCGGGCACGCACATTGTCATTTTTCCGGTTTTTGATGCTGTTAAGGGAGGGGGGGGGTTTGAAGCTTATACAACCCTTCACCACACTCATATCAAAAAAACTATAGTTTTGGTGGTTTTCATCCGAGTGCTTTGTTTCACCTAACTGTTTTTTTCAATTTCTCACTCGTCGACGCCATTATTTTTTCATAACTCTTAACACAATGTCCCACTACTGCATTTGCAGACCACATAGCGGCAATTGTCAAAAAGAGCGCATTTTCAGGCATTTTCGTGTGACTTCCCACGTTCAAATGGCTATATTTCCAAATCGGATGAATAATATCTTAATAATCAGTGCCACTTTTCTTAGAATGAATCAATGTTATTGAAAATAAGAAAATCAAAAATTGTGTGGTTCTAAGGGAAACACCACTAAATCACTCCGCTTTGTGTAATGGTGGGTAGTTCCGGTTAAACATACCGTCGATTGTAAGCAATTTGTTGTGGCATGGTGCGTAGATATTGTTATTACAAATGTTAATATTACATGACTAGTGCAGACATGTTCTATACTTGGAAGATCAGAAAATAAATAAATCTGAATCACAAATAAATTAGCCTTCGGAAGTACTCCGTTGCCGATACGCTATGGGTGTTACGTGTCGGGTGGAAAAAGTGTTGGCGCTATCCACAAGCCTGTATCTCGAATTCTATCCTGTATCGTATCAAATTAACCATGATTTGTTTTTTAAAAATTTTCATCTTATTTTGATTAAATATCTTCAAAACTTAAATATGATGTCCGTGGGTTTGAAATTTGAACTTATTTCAAAGTCATTGTTTAGCGTGGTATTTCAATGGTAATCGTTACATTTGGTGGTGTGCGCCCTAGATCTAACGACGTCTGTTATTGGTTCACCGATATACATTGTGATGAATATTTAATTTATTTTACTTGTCCTGCCAAATTCACATATCTTGCGGCCTATCAACTTTGGGTGTATATTCACTGTGTGTACATACCATACGTTTGTGTTCAAGTACGGGTGCGAGTGTAACGTGTGTGTGCGTTTGTTTGTTTGGTGTGTTATTGAATTGGGTTGTTATACTTCACGCGTTGCTGGCGCGTGTATTACACTCTGCGGCGTGTTGGCACGTCGTAGGATAGTGGGGGGTATAGTATATTGCTTGTGTATAACCTACAATATACACACACAATGTTAGAATAGATACACAGATTGTGATATTATTGCGCGTTTATGTCTTACAATTTTCACGGTTTGCACAAGCAATAATATACACACAAATGCTACATTCGGCCTACACACACAAATATTATAATTCAAATCTTTACAATATAGGCATACACATGATGTTAACATGCACACACACGGCACGGCACACACACACACAACCAAAATTATGACAATTCAAATCTTTACAACCACCCAACACACACAGACGCACACACCATTATCTGATGATGAAATCTTCCACACGGCGTTCCATAGGTTCCCTAAAAAGGTGAAAATTTGAATAATTCTGATTTGTGCCAATGGTCTAAAGGCTTTCCAGGCTGAAAGGATTAAGCTGATTAAAGAGATAAAAAAAGTAAAAAAAATGTGAAATTTCTAAGTTGCTATAGGAGCAATACGAATTTCAGCCTACGTTTTCTATTAATAATAAACCAATAAATCCCCCTTTTGTTGTCATTTTAGTTATTTCCCAGCCAAATAAAAAGTAAGGGCTATTGCGAGTGTCTAATATCTATATATGAAATCACTACCATAAACACAGAAAAAATTATAGATGACTTGAGAAATCTCTCGGTGCACCATTAAGTATTACAGTGCGCACTATACACAGGGCGTCAATTTGTTATATAAAATCCAATTTATAGTCAAGACATCACTTAAAATCATGCATAAAGGCCCTAATTACTGGTGTAGATCATGTAAGAACACAGGCACAATTTGGCACAGCAAACACCAAGGGCAAACAAGGAAGATTTCCCTTTATGTATATTTATTTATGACAATCAACGTCCACACTACAGTTCATCCTATTTTGAAGTGTCGGTTCCAATTGGTTTCAAATTTTTTGTATTTACTTAATATTCTGACACTTTTGCGTAAAAATCATTTGGTTTTATTAACCTTGAACCAAAATAGTAGAATTTCGGTTCAGCCAATGCTAATCAACCAAACAAAAAACAACAACAACAAAAATAATCAAATTGTTCACTTTTGTTTAGGCCTTCACACCGAGAGAACGACTGAGCGTTTCTTGCAAATAAATAAATACTTGAAAAAACATCAGATACTATGTTGGTATCTCAAATATGGACCAATATCCAAAGATGAAGTTGGTATTCATTTTGAAGTTTATAATGCCCTTTACAACTTCAGAACAAGGCGTTTTGACATGGAGAGTGCATGTGAATTCCTATGCAGAGAGATCTAGACATGTCTTTAGGTGACAGTTCAAAAATGAAATCCTAAAATTAATTCCGGGGCGAAATGGTTAAAAATATTATTTTTACAATTTTTAACTAAATAAGTAGCTGAATCGGGATCGAAGGCAATGCTCATCAACTATTGAAACGCAAAGAAAGAGGAAACCATCCGGGAACCACCCGAAGTGCAATTTCTGTTTAAAAATCATTATTTGAGCTTTTTGAACCGAAATAGCCGATTCGGAGACGGGAACCATTTTAGAAACCACCCGGAACCATCCAAACGTTTAAATGTCATTGGTTTGACCATTGAACCGAAGTAGCTGCATTCGGGTCCAGGCAATGCTAGCTAATGCTCCTCATCTGTTGAAACAAAAGAAAAGAAGCCGCCCGGTAACCACCTAAGTGTCCACTTTGAATGAAAAAATCATTGTTTTCATTTATGCAGTCATGCAGCTTATGCACTTATGCAGCTTATGCACTTATGCACTTATGCAGATTATGCACTTATGCACTTATGCAGCTAATGCACTTATGCAGCTTATGCACTTATGCAGATTATGCACTTATGCAGCTTATGCACTTATGCAGAGTATGCACTTATGCAGCTTATGCACTTATGCAGCTTATGCACTTATGCAGCTTATGCACTTATGCAGATTATGCACTTATGCAGCTTATGCACTTATGCAGCTTATGCGCTTATGCACTTATGCAGATTATGCAGCTTATGCAATTATGCAGCTTATGCACTCCAAATGCAATTATGCACTTATGCAGCCTTATGCACTTATGCAGCTTATGCACTTATGCAGCTTATGCAGCTTATGCACTTATGCAGCTTATGCACTTATGCAGCTTATGCACTTATGCAATTATGCAGATTATGCAATTATGCGTTTTACACCAGCCGCACAAAGTCGAGTTACGTGCATTTTCCCTATACCAATTATGTGTGCCGTGCAGCGTGCATTTTCAACATTTTTAGTTGCAAAATTATAATACAGGCTTCAATGGGTAATTGAAATTTTCCAAGTATGGACCCTTCCTCCCCGCCCCAAGAACCACAATGCTGCTTTGCAAGGATGTGCACTATATTATTTAGTAACATATATGTGAGTGCCATTCTGGTTCTTGGGGGAAAAAACCTTATTTTTGTATTTTTGTTTTCTGGGTGTCTGAACACTAAATGGAATTGCCTGGAACTATACCCGGACCTATACATATCACAGTTCACTGGTTTTTTTTAATACCAGAATAGACAGAGCTACTGGAGCATGCCATAAAGCAAATAGTATTTCGCCTTTATAGCATAGCCGGTTGGTACAAGAATTGTGCATTTGATTTTTTTCTGAAATCGACGTTTTTGATCACTGTCACCACCGACTACATGACTTTAAAGCCATAGGTCGTTATAGCCAAAATATACGTGCTTGGAATCCTTGTGACCATTCACCGTGAAGCAAGTGATGCTCTTACAATCAAAACTGTTTCTTTAGCATTAAATACACTATCAGTGATTTGAAAAATATCTGAAATTTGCAGGAATAGCTTCAAAGTGAAGGATAAGTCTGTAGAATTCTCATAAGTTACCTTTTACATCTGAAGAATTGACAGAAAAGGAAGAAAACCGCAGTGTTCCAAGATACGATTCCCCATTCAATTACGTGTTGTAGTAAGTGTCCGAACGGACAGTAATGACTAAAATTTCCGATTCTGTCCTTATTAGGTTGCTTCTGGTCTTATCATTAGCAAGGTATGTTAGGATACCTGTAGTTGTTATATACATGCAAAAATCTGATTTTTGATGATTTTTTCGATTTTCTGATTTAGCAAATCACTGATAGTGTCTTTAAATGCACAAATCCCCAATTTCATAACATTTTCCATTTGTAACACGTCCGAAGTTTGAGTTGTTAAATCTGTGGACAACCTGACAGGGACCCCTGAAACGTGGTTCTTAAAGCCACTTTCAGCGATTTCTTCAAAATGTAAACAAATCGTGCCCCCTATTTTTCATCAAAGTCCGTTTTTTGCATTGTTGTATTGAAAATGGTCGTAGTAAAGACCCCTTTAAGTGGCTAAGCTTAACACGCCGTATTTGTCAAGATGTGATGATTTTTCTGCATTGTTTACTAATAAAAGTCGGGATCCGATTTTTATTAGCAAACAAAAACAGTAATAAGTAGCATCTTCAAGACCACGTTAAAATGCTTAAATTTCTGTTTTTCACAAAGAACAGTAATATAAGGTATTGATATGACATAACAATAGCAATTTAGAGACAAAATGGACATTTCGAATTTTGAATACTGATAGTGGCTTTAAGTGCTGCAAATGGTGCCTTAAGGAGGAGACAAATTCTGTTGATTAGTACACCACGTTATTTATCTACCATGATTAAGATCTACAGCCTAAAGCTTTGGAGGTATAGAGGTGTACTAAAAGCCTACATGAACTAGAATTTCGCGGTTGGTTTCTCGGCTTTCGCGATTCGTGACGGGGGGTTGTTAGGTCCCGTACGGAACCTTATCAGGACGTCACTGTAAGTGTTAGTAAACTTTTGTCAACTACCTAGGGCCCCTGTTAAATACCCAGGGCCTTGCAACTTAAGTACATTTTATGACCTCCCCAGTGTCTAGGTCCTAACTGCCACAACTTTGTCCCTTCTAATACACAAGATCCCCTTTTCATCTGTCTCTGAGCCCTTCCCAGCGCCAACGAGCATCCTTCTCAAGTAGCTAATATTATATTTAATCGAACACAGGTGCCCTTCACAAATACCCCCCAAATATGGCCATAGTCCCAATAATCATGGGTCTCCGTTCCAGACAACATGATCTTTTCTGAATTAACCCAGATCTCTTCCCAATTACCCAGGTCCACTCCCCAACTATCCCCTGTTTCTCCTTCCAAACCACCCCAGGGTTCCCTTGCCGAATACCCCATTTCAAGCCTCTACAGCACTCCAGCACTGAGTGTACTAATACCGTCCCCGCGTTGAAGCATAATTTAGTTCTTGAGAGTCCCCTTTTGGGAAATCGTTTTGCCCTCATAAGCTTAAAGGGGCATTTCGTGATCCACATCCCGGGTCGTCCCCCCAAACTGACCTAAAAAAATTCAGATTTTTATTTCATGCATCTGAACCGTTTTAGCCTTAGTAATCCACTTTGTGGCCCAATTTTTTTTTACGGTGCAATTCGGTCGCATATGTACGAAATTCGCAATTTCGTAATTTCTAGTCCTCAACGGACATAACTGACAGCACAGTAGCCTATGGGACCGTGGGAAACCGAGCCACTTAATCATAACAACAAAACCGCCAAGATCGGGTATGAAGCTGAAAAGTTGAGAATAAGCTTTTTCTCAAAGGATAATCTAGTTGACAATTACTAAAACAGAAGGTGCTGAAATCATGAAAGATGCACCTTTAATACAAATTGAGGCCGGAATTGAGTTCTAAAGCCTGCATGCTGCATATTCCTCAAACCCTTCTAAGGCCCAATTACAAGACAAATCAGTTCCTACATCCCTAAGTTCAAAGTCGGGCAACACACCCATCCCTACCAGAGTTCCCTTCCCCCCCTACCGTCTCAATCTCTCGCCCTCATCCACTCTCATACTCTCCCTTTTTTCTTCAGCTGAATTTTAGCCAAATTTTAGTTCAAAAGCCTCCTAGTTTCCTCCATTTTTTGTCTATTCGAGGGCCCCTAGTTAACAGACAATCGGTTCCCAAGCTCTTAAGTGGGAAGTCGGCCACACATCCTACCCAAAAAAGTTGAGTCCCTGCTCCACCTCTTCACCTTTCTCTGATTCTTTACAGCCCACATTTCCCATCTACATTGTACATAGTATTCCCTATCCTAAAAAAACTATATTGACAACATGATGTTTAAGATAATCAAATTGGACTGATTTTTTGTTTTCATTGTACAACATTTTTTGGATATAACAACTCTGGGTCCACAGCATAAGCACATTATTTTAATTTGATAGATTATTATCAGACAGAAACATTGTCATTATGACAATACATAGTCAGCCCTGCATAGCAGGGAAGCCCCAAGGAGCAGAGAGCACTTTAAGTTGCCAAGGACAAAACCGGATTCTAATGTATATTGGCACACATATCCAACAACACAATGTGGGACCTTGATGATCACAGCTGTTATTCTGCTATATCCCATATGTGTATATGGATAATTCACACATGTATGTATGGGATATTGGATTGTTCATGACTGGATTGTTTCTGGCAAAGCGATTAGACACCACAATTAGTTGGTAATCTTTTATGAGGTTAGAATATTTTAATTTTATTTTCACCCATCTCCCATAACACAAGAGATTATTACTCAGACTGCATGTACAAAATTGTTGATGTTACACTATTTTAACCAGCATTATTTGGATAATTTTGAAGCTTTTGACACATGTATTATGGGTTCTTGAATTTGTTTCATTTGATTCTTCAACATTCTTATTCCACAATGGCAAGGGGTATTGAAACCATCTTGCAAAAAAAGGTAAATTCTGGTCCAATTAAAAAAACAACAATTATTCTTCTTCAACAATACATCCAAAATGTTTCTGATAGGTTTTACATCAGCCAGCCCCAACTGCCTTTCAGATTCCCAATAGGTTTAATATTTATTCACAACTCTCTCTCCGACACACTCATTATATGTTTCTTTTCTCAATATGATACCCCCCGCATTTAGGAACATGGAATCTTCCACATGGCAGTCTCTGGTGTACTATCATTCTTGAACTACTTGCCTCACAAACCGTCCAAAATTCCCACCTTTTTTCCTTCACAAAAACCAAACAAGCCTTTCGGCCCTGGATGAAGACTTCAACACATAATATATCCAATTTATAGCTGCTCCCAACACCCGCTTCCTCCTCTATATCCAAAACCGTTTAACAGAAGTCCAAATTTTCTCACAATGCAAAAAAGGCAGTACCTACCCCCATACGTGCACACTTCCTGTCTCTGTCGGCACCTTTTTGGATTTTCAAAAGTAGAACGCAAGTCCAATATTACAGACTAACGACCCCTCTGAAATAACGGCATGAAAGAAAGCAATTGGCCTAAATTACGTTCGCATTCCACCTTCAAAATCCTGGCCCTTTATCCTATAAGCTTATAGCTGTTTTTCCTATTATGACGTCTGTCGACAGATTTACGCCTCAACAAAGGCACAATGCGTAAGTTATTACCCCATCAACATACTAAAATTCTGTAAGTTAAATATTATAAACAGTGGCACTCGAGTGGACCACCATATATCCAAGTTGTATATATACCACTAATTTACACAAAGTCAAATAAGAGACATCTGTGAAGTCAATAAACGATCACCAATGAGATTGGTGAAAATAGCTTGGTTTTGATGGTATGGGGGATAGACGGGGACTTCTTATGCAAGGATCGTCATGTCAACATTCCTGAAAGAATAACCTTAACGATGATGACGGGCCCCCTTCTTAAACAACATCTGTCTAACTCACCGGATATTATATGCATCTGACAGCTAATTGACAATGGTGGACTTTCGCTTTGGGAAATTGCGATAAAGACCCGCCACCCGGTGTTTGTAATTGTGAACCCAATGGATAGCTATATGGTCCTAGTGTGCAGAATATTTCAAATAAAATACCAAACATTATTCCTGGGTGGCATCTTCATTTGTTTCGCTAACAACAGACCGGAAAGGATAAGAAAATTAATAACTGCAGGAAGCTTTTAACGAAAAGTTCACTGGTGGGGGGTGGTAACCCCTGGTAATAGTGTTAAATCTAGTATTATTTTAAAACTTCGGGGATAATTGCCACTGTGATACTACTGGGATATCGTTATGAAATAAAACAAATATCGATTGCCTAATTCGTGTGCTAGTAAAAATATGATTTGGATAAAATTTGGATGCATCCGGTGAAAAGGTAAAACTCAAAATTATCCTCGTGACATTCTTTAGTCTGGCACTCCAGCTGGCAATTTTGTATTCACGTTTTTAGAAACAATCTTTGGCCCTTTAAATACGATGTCAAACAAACAATAAAATGGGCGGAGAGTTATATGTTTGCTATCAAAAAGCGGTTAGCCCCAATAAGGCTTCCGGGATACTGTTACCGTAAGATGATGGTTTTTGTAACCTAAAAAGCGGAGACTTAAGGAAACGCAAGCTACTGAGTAAAGCTATATAAACAGGAATGAATCATCTGGATATATATACTCTTGGACTGTTTCAAGCACGGACCAATATGGCTGCATCTATAAGCAGTGTATCTAACTAAGTTTACAATATGAAAAATATTGACATCAAATATAAATTACGAACCTTAAATTTTGACACTAAAAATGTATTTCTTACATTTAAATGGTGGGCGATCCGATTCTATATTATTTTCTTACATTACAGGAATACGCTTAAAACATCTGAAATCTCAATTTTGATGGAGTAAAGGGTGTGTGGTGGGGGGGGGGCAGGTTTTCGGGGCACCCACCTTTATCTTGCTCCCATCTCCAAATTAAAAATGGCGACGAGAATCGCCACCATGACGAATCTTAATAGATAAATGTTAAATTAAATAATGAGATGTAAACGCTAAAAACTAGATGACAATGAGAGGATGGGGGCCATCGGTGTAGCTAAGCAGCCATTGGAAACCGTACGCATATGCGTAATTCTCTAGTCGTTAATGATGACCAAAATGACCTTTCAATATCAATATTGTAGTAGAAAAACGTTTGTTCTAAATTTAGCAAAAGACAATAGGGCCAAAACTTCAAAGGCTAATAAATATCGCGATATGATCATAATATTTCTTTCAAATAAATATATTACGTCAGTAACAAAACACTGACCTCGACTAGTTAAAATGGGAGGCATAGGCAGATTATGTCATTAATTTTTAAGAAATTATTGGCCTACAGCCGCCTACCCCTATAATTTTAATTACTTTCACTTCACATATTTTCTCAAGGGCATTTCACTATAAGTTGGAGCCAAATTTTCAAGAGTCAACGAAATTGACGAGTGAAATCTGTATTGAGTGATTTGTGAGAAATGAAAATTGGAAAGAGGCATGAATTCATTCTCAAGAATATTTTTAAAGATACTGGGGATTCAATTTTAGTTAGCTATCTGACTGTCCCACGTTATTGTAGTGGACTTGACGTAAGTACGGGTTTAAACTGAAGCCGAGGGGAGCATGGGGACCGTAAATTGGTAAATAATGTCGAATTAAACATATAGTCCTAGTATATTAATCTTTGAAACTGCAGGAATCCACGGTCATCGACCCATGCCAATAACTTTGTAGGCAGTACAAAAAGTCACGATACCGGACGAAGCAATAGTTTATAACCTGTTGGAATTTGAAATGAGGTCAGGCTCAATGGTCATCGGACACCAGTATTGAAAGTATTTAGCGACCACATGGTGTGACGGAATGACTTTCTAGATGAACTTGAACTTGGCAAGTTTCCTGCCACAGGAAAATACAAGGACGTGGTGCCAATGTATATTAACTTTTTAGTCTGTCTTTTAAATCAAGCATAAAGGCATTTAACGGGAGGTTATAACACTTAGCTCTTTCTTTGTACTATAAAAACTTGAAAAGTTCTTGTATACGGTGTTCTACAAACAAAAATCAAAAAGTTAGGAAAATGTATATTATTAAAATCATCTCGATCGAGTTCTCATGTCCCTTAAATAATTTGTCAGCTTTCTTAGTTTCTTTCAGGGTTAAATTACTTCACGCGCATGTTTTTAAGGATAAGTCGGACTTGCTTGCTAATGTGGAACAACATAAAAAATAGTGAACTGAAAATCCATGTAGGCCTAAATGCTTTTGGCTGAAATACATCAATATGAGACAAAACAGTACATTTTTCTGATACTGGAATTCTTACGATGCATTCGCTAAAGAAAAAAATTCGGCTTAATCAAAAAAAAGCCTTTTCCTGTAATGTCCACGAAAGATATTGAGGTGCGATATTGCACACCGGGATTGCACACCATGACCGGTACATTTTGATCACAAAAAACACCACATTTATGACCCGTTGTTTATTCTGTCCTGGTGTGATAAATATTACAACCATCAGTCGCATCCTGCATGTGAGCTATTTCTCAAAGCAAATGTTAATTATGATTGACTAAGGGATAGTTTAATGGAATTGAACACACTTGATAATTTACGATATAAAATTCCACATTGTATTCCTATCATTTCGGTGCCTTACATATGAAGATGGTCCACTTGTGCCTCTTTCACTAGGTATTTTAGTGAATTTCATGCTTAAGTACGGCGCTTTTTTGGCGTATTATATGCATAGTTCATTAATTATAGTTCAGTTGGGAGCTAGCAGAACATTTGTAACATCTTGAGTGCAAACGGTTTGAGTGATTAATATTAGAAAGCTGACAGAGCCCTGAAACGTGATTCTTAAGTGCCGCAAAATGGTGCTTTAAGGAGGGGTCTAGACAAAGATTATAAAGGGATAGAGAGCAGCCCAGAAGGGTTTTGCGTTAGACGAACGACGATACCAATATCTGAACAAGAGGAAAATTCAGAGAAAAATATAACTTTTGGCAAATATGAAAGTCTGCCGGGGACCGTCGTTGCGTGTAGCCCCAGGAGAGGGGTTAATTTACTATGGGGGTCAAAATTTTGAACTGCTCTAAATCTAATATAATATAGCTCAAAATTTTCCTTAGGTAAGCAGGGGTAAAAAAGTCAATTGGGTCACACGCGTTGTGGTGCTTGCTTTCCAAGATATTTGGAAAAGAAAATAGCCTAAAGGTCATTTGTTTATTCATTTGAAAGGTCACCCCGTTGAATACCCAGATTGTTTGTATAAAAATATTTTTTTTTAATGTTTAATATAAGAATCCAAATATGAAATGCTTTTGCCTTTCGGCATCTCCGTGTTGTATAATGGAAGGGGTACCTCAAAATCCTTGTATGACTTATGGGACGGGGACATTCTATAACCTCCATAGAAAGGAACAACCCCTATGCAAAATTAAAAGCATATTTTGAAATCAGTATCATTAAATTGGTTTTTAATATTTTTACAAAGAAATCTTGGAATTACAAACAGAGGTCCTCGTCAGGTGGTCTACATATATCATCAATTTCAAACCTTTTGTACTCGATTGTGTTATGTTCTGCTATAGCTCCCGCTCTAATGTAAATCGGTTTCATTGTACATTAGCTTGTATGTTACACAAGAGGGTGCTTTTCTAGAAATCGACAAAACAAAAACTGATACTTCCATGTTTGCCATATCAGAGTAGGCCTAAAACTTAGTGTTACAAACTCCACTTTTTAGATAAAAAATAAGAAAATTTACAAAAAAAGCGTTAAAAGACGACTTGTACGAAGATTCCCGTTATCTACCAGCCAAAATAATTCATCCAACAGTACAAATTACAAATCAAACATCGGTTGATTTGAACAATATGATTATGAATGTGAAGCAGAAAGGCGCCCATAAATTAGATCTTGTAAAACTTAGGGCATTCGAAGCATATACGTGTTCTTTTTGTTGTTGAAGATACATCAACGTATTATTATATTATATAATATTATTTAGTACGTCATCCATGGGTCATGGTATTAAATAGATGCCCCAACAATGGACCTCGGACACAACGCTCGGCCATCCTATTGCCAATGCAAATAAGGCCTGAGCCGGCCTGATGACCCGTTTACGACTATAGTATACGGATGTAATTGTAGGTATATCAGAATGTTATGCATGCTAATAAACAACCAAACAAGGAAGAAATGCGCAAATGCGCAACTATATTAGGCCTAAGTATTCCGGACTCTTTAGATGTGATATTGCGGCATGCAAGCAATACCACGATCGTTGTAAGCTTTGGTCAGCAAGGTCATGATTGTGATGGCTGTGTGAACTGGTATTTAAACATTGGTGGATTGGATAATTTTAAGTTCTAATATAGATGCATATGTTCCCTTTACTGCGCTGCCAGACTTCTTAGGGCTTTGGTGATTGTGTTTTGTTACGTTCTCCACGCTGGTCTTTTCTGAAAGACTCCGCCATAGTATAAAAGCAATTAAAGCTAATTCCAGATGTATGAGGTAAGCTGATGTGACTGTAAAACAATTTTTGACAATCCACCAAGAAATTCAACAGAGGTTCAGTGCAGCTATAGGTTAATGATGTATTTGTAATGTTACTTCATATTTAAATGATTTTGTTTCTTTCATATTCATCTGGCGTGGTCCGGTAAAGCTGGTGTATCAGTCGTCTGTTTGTATGTTTCATTGCACTGGCCACTCTACGTATGATGTAACTGATGCGTTAACCCGAACTAGGATTACCCCGTCATCGCCGGTCAACAAAATACTGGTGATTCTACATGTTTATGATCCCAATCCGAAGCAACATACCTGAGCAATGCACAGAGGAACAATCAATCTTGTGTTGTATGGCAAATCACAATCCCAGTAGTCATGGCATCCCGCGTTGATGAAGTTGATGGAACTTGTTCGTGACTATGGATAACTATGGATAGAGCAAACAAATGAAGCGTACATGCCGGTTGTCTCTGGTTTTTACGAAAGTACAGACATCGGGTGGCCAAGGTAAAAATATTTTTAAATATTAAAATGATTTTCAATATTAAAATAGATAAAATTGCTCTAGTGGAACATGACCCCCGAGCTCCCGGGCATGGTGATGATGACGGGGATGGGGTGGTGTTTGTGGCGGTGACTTGGCTGGTGGAGGTAGGGTTGTGTGGGGGGGGGGGGGGGGGGGGTGGGAGGGAGGGGGGTTGGTTGGTGCGCAGGTGCATTTTGGTCGGGGTACCCATGCTCAGTGCCGAAAAAAAAAAAAAAACGGGACCAAACTGCCGACGTTGCGAGGTACTCTCGCTGGGGGTATCATTGCTTTATAGTTCTGCTATTAGCCCGGTATCAAAAATATCAAATTCACTGAAAGGCAGTATCATGCATCTTTATCGACACAAAAAATCGAAGAACAAATCAATTAAAAATCTGATTTTGGTTGTCGTATAAGCTTTTCGTAACAAGTTGAGGTATCCTAACATACCTTACAAGTGATAAGACCAAAAATAACTCCGAATAGTATAAGACAAAAGGGGATTAATTTGTCGCTACTGTCCCTGTCCGTACGGACAATAGTACAACAGAGGGGGTTTGAACCAATCCATAATGCATTTGCAATGTACTATATGGTACTCTAATAAACGCATGTCAGTCCTTAGGGGATACAGGACATGCCCAAAAGTTAAGAACCAACAAGACATTTCATATTGCTAAACTACCCTTAGTATTCGTCTTTTGGGATAAAATGAGTGTACGAAAGTTAGGGTTGTTTGTGTTCAGAATAGGATTTTTATGAGATCACAGCCCCAGATCACGTGACCTTACTGAGGTGAAATTTCCCAAAACTTGTGCACGGCAATTTTTTTCGCCATGTTTTTTACTTTGTTTTACAAGTGGACACACTTAAAAATACGGGGTCATATGTACTGACTAAAAAATGACACAATTTGAGTTAAAACAACTAATTTTAGGGTTAAATATGACCACGAAAAGAATCATCTTAGCTCAATTGAGGTGATTTTATTTTTAGCTGGTGCATATTTGACCCTGTATTTTTAAGTATGGGTGTATATGCCTAAAGACAAAAAAAGTATGGGTGTATATGAGATTTTTTTTTACTCGCCAGTGCGGAGAAATTTTTTTTCGTGTCATATAGGCCTGGTGATTTTTTCTTCAAAATAACCTTCCCTAAATCCAGAGACCCACCTTTTACGCGATGTGAATCAAAGATTTTAGAAGCCCTATTTTAATTTCTAACAACTAGTGATCCAAAAGAGTCAAAGAAAAGAGTAATGTTCAAAGATATATCAATCTCCATTCAATTAGTGTCCGTACGGACAGGACAGTAATGACTAAACCATCCGATTTTGCTTAGGATGCTTTCAGGGCACGTTAGGAAAGCTTATTGTTACAGAGGTGCAAAAATCTATTCTTTTATTTTTTTTTCGATTTTTCTGATTTCGCAAATCACTGATAGTGCAGATAATGGCTTTAATATCAGGGACCCCGATTTAAATTTGGTTAAAAATCGGTATTTCAAGACAGTTAAATTGACTTTGAGGAAGGTTTAATTCACTAAAACAAAGAAACCGTGTCAAAAATGTCGTTCTTAAATTAGGCATGTGCAGTTTCGCACAAAAGCAGGGCACAGATGTGAACTTTCAAACATGTGACTCGGTCGTTTTGGCCGGGACAGGAAGAGACTCTCTTCCGTCTGAAACAGAAATTGACGGAGCTTGGTGGAGCGCTTTAGAGAGTTATAGGCCACGCAAGAAAAAAAGTTCATGATCATTATTTTCCCGACTCATTACAAAATCAACTTATGTATTTAGAAATGCGTCTATTCCGCATCCTCATCGTTGCGAACCTTTTTTTTTAAATTGGGAATAGCGACAATAGGGATAGGTCGATATAGGGGTTAATTCTGGGTGGGTAATGGAAGATTGAATGTTATGTTTCTTCCATTTGAAGTGAAGTCAAGGCACAAGAAATCCACACACAACCGGTAACCACACATTCAATACAATCTTGTTATTTCTATTATGGTTTATTTCTAGAGCAGACAACATAATAATTGCACTATGTGAGTGGTAACTTGCAGAAGTCTCGGAGGTTACAAGCTCATGTATACACCATTACAAATTACATTTGTATGTTAAAACACACCTTTGTATTGTGAACAAATAAATATCATTGATGTCCAATAAATATAACTAGTTTCAATAGAAGGGTGAACCATACCACATTCCTCCTTCCCCTCCTTCTCCTCCCTCCCCTCCTCCTTCATCCCCTCCTTCTCCTCACTCTCCTCTTCTCCTCACTCCCCTCCTTTCCCTCCCTCTTTCCCTCCCCTCCTCCCTCCCTCCCCTCCCATAACCAGTTGGTAAAAACAACATCAATGTTCTTTACAATAATACAAGCAATGTAATCAATTTACAGAACTTTATCGATCATGTTCTTCCACTTAAATAATGGTATCGCCTTTTTGTTTTAATTCATCATAGAGTACAGGTGTAATGAAACTGTGAGAGTCCCCATGAGTGTCTCCAAGCTACTATGTCAACATATGGAATGAACCATGGTCTTGTGGAAGAGGCTTTAGGGTATAGTGCTGAAATAAATAAATGATTCACTATATCTCCAAAATAAATGCAGTTTGTAACATAATAAACCACTACGGCAATACGCACACGATCATATATGTAAATCACAATCTACATTACTATACATTCATCTTTAGGGAAATTCTTTGTTTATACCCTGGTTACTGTTACATATTGGCTTACAAGGTGATCAAGTAGGACATTCACATATTGGTAACTGTTTGAAACCATGAGGTTTTATTAATGACACACTTTATAAAATAACAATAGCTGAAAAGTTCTTACAAAATGGAATATTTAGTTGATAGAAATGATTGATAAGAATTGAAAGACATCATAGAGTACTTGAGAATGGAGTAATTTCATGCCAATAAATATAAAAGAATCCAGACACTCTGTTATAAAAGTAGAGATTCTCTTTCTTAGAGCTAGAGTTGACCAAAATACTACATCCAGTCTGTATTTAGATGTATGCTACATGCTCCAAGTCAAAATATAACAAGGCGGTTCTCGAACCACAAAGGTCCCCCGCCCAGTGCAGTAGCTAAAGAACAAGAAGCAACAATTTTAATATCTCAGGGAAGATTGTGATGGCCCACCAAGTTTCATCCTCCTACCACATGTTAAGTGATTTGACATTAAATGACCCCACACGACCTTGAAATGACCATCAAATTTTTTGGCACTGAATGATGACCACACTCGCCATTTTTACTCTCATACCACATGTTAAGTGATTTGACCTTGGATGACCCCGCATGACCTTGAAATGACCTTCCAAAGTGTCAACACTGAATGTTGACCACACCCACCAAGTTTCATCCTCCTACCACATGATTAGTGATTTGACCTTAAATGACCCCACACGACCTTGAAATGACCATCAAATTTTTTGGCACTGAATGATGACCACACTCGCCATTTTTACTCTCATACCACATGTTAAGTGATTTGACCTTGGATGACCCCGCATGACCTTGAAATGACCTTCAAAATTTTTGGTACTGAATGTTGACCACACCCACCAATTTTCATCCTCCCACCACATGTTTAGTGATTTGACCTTGAATGACCCCGCATGACCTTGAAATGACCATCAAATTTTTTGGCACTGAATGTTGACCACACCCACCAAGTTTCATCCTCCTACCACATATTTAGTGATTTGACCTTGGATGACTCATGACCTTCAAAAGTTTTGGAACATAATGTTGATCACACCCACCAATTTTACCCTACAACCACATGTTAGGTGATTTGACCTTGGATGACCTCGGATGACCTTGAAATGACCTTCAAAATTTTTGGTACTGGATGTTGACCACACCCACCAATTTTCATCCTCCTACCACATGTTAAGTGAGATGACCTCGGATGACCTTGAAATGACCTTCAAAATTTTTGGTACTGAATGTTGACCACACCTACCAATTTTCATCCTCCTACCTACTTTGAGCTACTTTAAGCTACTTTGCTTGATTGGCGTAGAGCATAGCGCCAGGGGCTACTTCCGACGGTGGGAGAGATCATCGCATCTCACTGGACAGCTACCGCCCGCCTTAAGCTGGGCAGCCCTCAGCCAATTGGGTGCTGTCCCGCCACAGTTAGTCTTCCTCATAGGGTGCATGGGGATAGTGGAGACATTCATGAAAAGCTGACTGCAACTACTGCACCTGGCAATCAATATAAGAAACCCAAGAAGAAAACTCTCCTCAAGCTGGGATGTGGGAATGTGCGTACCATGACACCTGGTTTAAGTCACATTCTCAAAGATGTCAATGATACTCGCAAGACGGCCATCATTAATAATGAGCTCCAAGACTTCAAGTCAAGTCGATCATAGCCCCCCTACACGAACACGTCTAGCAATTCGGGTACACTCAAGAAATACTACACATTCTTTTGGGCAAGGTAAATCAGAAGAAGAACCTCGTGAATTTGGCGTTGGTTTTGCATTTAGTAACTCCTTACTGATTTCAGTGGAGCCTGGTAAAGGTGGATCAGAACGCCTTCTGACACTTCGCCTTCACACAGCGAATTGCCCAGTCTCCCTCATCACGTGTTTATGCTCCAACCCTGACGTCCACTTCTGAAGCCAAGGGATAATTCTATGACAACCTTGAACCTTACAGGTATCCCAGTGATGAACCCCTCCTTCTCCTGGGTGATTTCACTGCGAGAGGTGGTTTCTGACCACGAGTCCTGGCCAGCTTGCCTTGGACACTTTGGTGTAGGTAAGACCAATTACAATGGACAAATCGTCTTCTTGAACTGTGCTCCTACTATAACCTGTGTGTGACCACTCCTTTTTCAAGACGGCACACCACAGCACAAAGTATCCTGGCATCACCCACGCTCCAAGCACTGGCCAAATCAACTTGACCTGATCAGCACAAGGCGATCTTTCAATCAATGCCATCACCTCATTAGGTCTTACCATAGTGCAGACTGTTATACAGATCATGCCTTGGACTGCAACCAAAGAGGATGCACCGCTCTAAACAAGCAGTAAAACCACGCCTCATCCATCACAATGCAGCAAGCAGACAGAGTTGATAAATTGCTGTTTTCATCAATGCATCCGTGGGCTTGGCTGGTCCATCATGTATACGCAACAGAAAAATGGACTCATCTTCGTGAGACAATTCAGAGCTTCAGCATTCTTGTATCTTGGAAGAAAATCCAAGCCGACACATTGGTTGAGGCCAAGTCATGCTTACTAACGCCAGTCATTGAAGCCAAAAGAGCACGTCGGAGTATAAGAGTTCACCTCCCACACATACCTGAGAGTGGCTTTTAAGCAGGCTAGAAGTGAAGTTCAGCGTAAGGCAATCTGCAGTGTGCCAATTAATACTGGCTGGCGCGAGCGAAGAAATACAAAACGCTTCTGCGCCACGGGCATCATCAGAGCTATGTATGATGGAATAACAGAAGGCTGTCGGGCCATCTCAGGTGCAAAAAAAAACCAGCCGCCCCTCAAGGTCACCAGTGGTGAAGTCAGCACAGACAGAAGTAAGCAAATGGAGCGCTGGGTGGAACACCTTTCTGAGCTCTACTCTACAGAAAAGGTTGTCACAACCTCAGCCCTTGACCAGATCAAGAGTCTTCCTACAACGGCTGCCCTAGATTCTTTACCTACAGCGGAGGACCTTGAAATGACTTCAAAATTGTGGGACTGCCGATGTTGACACACCCACCAATTTTAATCCTCCTAACACATGTTAAGTGAGATGACCTCGGATGACTTGAAATGACCTTCAAAATTTTTGGTACTGAATGTTGACAACACCTACCAATTTTCTCCTCCTACCTACTTGAGCTTCCTTTAAGATGGGGATACTTTGCCTTGATTGGCGTAGAGCATAGCGCCAGGTGCCTACTTCCGACGGTGGGAGAGATCATCACATCTCACTGGACAGCTACCCGCCCGCCTTAAGCTGGGCAGCCCTCCGATCAATTGGGCTGTCGCCAAAGTTAGTCTTCCTTAGGGTGCATGGGGATAGGGGAGACATTAATGAAGCTGACTTCAACTACTGCACCTGGCAATCAATATAAGAAACCCAAGAAGAAAACTCTCATCAAGCTTGGGAGGTGGGAATGTGCGTACCATGACACCCGGTTTAAGTGACAATCTCAAATATATCAATGATATGGCAAACAGCCTCATTAATAATGAGATCCCAAGACTCAAGTCGACATAGCACCCTACAAGAAACACGTCTAGCAGATTCGGGTACATCAAGAAAGACTACACATTCTTTTGGCAAGGGAGATCAGCAGAAGAACCTTGTGAATTTGGCGTTGGTTTGGCAGTTAGTAACTCCTTACTGAGTTCAGTGAGCCTGGTAACGGTGTGGATCAGAACGCCTTCTAGAAACTTAGCCTTCACACCAGCGATGGCCCAGTCTCCCTTCATCAGTGTTTATGATACAACCCTGACTTCCATTCTGAATCCAGGATGAAAGTCTATGCACAACTTTGAAGCCGCTTAATCAAAGGGTATCCCAAGTGATGAACACCTCCTTCTCCTGTGTGATTTCAATGCGAGAGGGGTTCTGACCACGAGTCCTGGGCCATCTTGCCTTCGGGACACTTGAGTTGTCGGTAGACCAATGGAACAATGGGACAAACCGTCTTCTTGAACTGTGCCTTCATACATAACCTGGGTGTGACCAACACCTTTTCAAGACCAAAACCACAGCACAAAGTATCCTGGCATCACCCACGCTCCAAGCACTGGCATCACCTTGACCTGATCATCACAAGGCGATCTTTATCAATGCCATCAACCTCACTATGTCTTACCATATTGCAGACTGTGATACAGATCATGCCTTCGTCTGCTGTAAGATTCGACTGCAACCAAAGAGGATGCACCGCTCTAAACAAGCTGGTAAACCACGCATCAATAACATCACAAGAAGCCAAGCAGACAGAGTTGAGACAAAATTTGCTGATTTCCTCATGCATCCATGCGGCTTGGCCTGGTCCATCAGGTGATACCGCAACAGAAAAATGGACTTATCTTCGTGAGACAATTAGAGCTCAGCATTCTGTATCTTTGGAAGAAATCCAAGCAGGCAACAACGTTGGTTCTTTGAGGCCAAGTCAGGCTTACGAACTCCAGTCATTGAAGCCAAAAGAGCAGCGTTCAGGGAGGTATAAGAGTTCACCTTCCAAACATAACCTGAGAGTGCTTAGCAGCTAGAAGTGAGTTCAGCGGAGCAAGGCAGTGCTTGCCCAATGAATATGGCTGGAGCTGAGCGAAAGAAATACAAACCGCTTCTGCAACGGCAATCATCAGAGATAGTATGCTGGAATATAAAGAAGGATGTCGGACCATCTCAGTGCAAAACAGCGCCCCTCAAGTCAACCAGTGGTGACAAGTCATCAAAGACAGAAGTCAGTAAGCAGATGGAGCGCTGGGTGAACACCTTTCTGAGCTCTACTCGACAGAAAAGGATGTCACAACATCAGAGACCTTGAAATGTGATGTAGAGACAAAGTCTTCCGATCTCAATGGCTGCCCTAGATGCTCTACCTACAGCGGGATGAAACTTGACATGGCATCGACAGTCTATCATTCGGAAAAGCCCCGGGGAAGATGGAATACCACCAGACTGTATCAAATGCTGCAAAAGCTCTCTGCTTCACCCACTACATGCAGCTCTCTGTCAAGCTGTGGGATGGAAGCGAGATGACTACCACAGGACAGCGCGACTCAAAGATCATCACCCATCTACAAGAACAAAGGTTAAAGAAGTGATGCAACAATTTCAGGGGTATTTCCCTCCTTAGTATTGTCGCAAAGTTTTGTGCCGCGTGTTGCGGCTTGATGCGTCTCACGTACTGGCTGAAAGGGTGTATCATGAGTCTCAGTGCGGTTTCGTCTGGGCAGCAGAACTACGATCGATATGATCTTCTCCATCCGCCAACTACAGGAGAAGTGCAGAAGAACAACAGAAGCCACTTTACATTTGCTTTCAAAGACCTGACCAAAGCCTTTGACCTGGTTAGCAGGAAATGGACTGTTCCAAATCCCGCAGAAGATTGGCTGTCACCAAGACTTCGAGATCATCAGACTTTCCACACTGATATGAAGCAAGGTACGTTTGACGAGCAGCACTATCGAGCGTTTGACATTTCGCCGTGGTTGTTAAGCAAGGAGGTGTTTTGGCCCCAACGCTCTTTGGGATATTCTTCAGCACTTCTTGAAGCAAGCATCGGTACAGCCATCAGAAGGCATCCTACATGCCACCAGGTCTGATGTCGGCTAGTCAAATCCTGCACGCCTTAGAGCTGAAGACAAAAGTTGCAGATAGTGATTCGAGACATGTTGTTGCTGATGATGCTGCCATACTTCACCATTCAAGCAGAACTTCGCTGCCTCATAGATAGCTTTCACAGGCCTGTAAGAGACTTCGGACTTGTCATCAGTTTGAAGAAGACTACGGTCCTTGCCAAGATGCTCAAGAACCACCTGTCATACAATCGACAATTACACAATTGAGGTTGTTCAGGGACTTCACCTACGTAGGGTCCACCATCAAGGACAGTCTGTCTCTCGATGCAGAAATCGGCAAACGACATGGTAAGCTGCAGCTACTCTTGCCCGGCTTACAATGCGGTTGTGCGATGAAAATCGAAGCTGTTCTCCATTAGCCAAAGGCAGCCATTTACACCGCCTTGTTATTATCAGCACATTATGCTATGGTAGTGTGAGACATGCGGGACTACATACTCTAGGCATGAGAAGAAACTAACAGCTTCCATATGCGCTGTATTGACGCATTTTTGGTTGTTGTCACTTGGAAGGACATGGTGCCCAAATTCAGAGCTCCTGACTCGAATTGGAATCCCACACCATCTATACATTTCTTAGAAAACTACAACTCGATGGCTGGGCCATGTCGTCGAATTGAGGATGGCCGTCTACCCGAAAGGTATCATGTATGCTGAGCTTACCTCTGGCAAGAGGAAAGTTGGCGACCCATGCTCCGCTACAAGGATATTGTAAGAGTTGTGATATGTGTACCTGAACACGGACATGGGTGCTGGGAGAAACTTGCCGACAATCGTCACCTTTGGCGGTGAGAACAGTGTGAAGCCGCAACACCGTGAGCTTGGAGAACAACATATCATCAGCCCAGTTTGAGAAGCAGCGAGCTAAATAGAAATGCTGCACAGATCCTTGGATAGTCAAGCCGTGACATCCCATATATGTAGCAACTGTGGCCGAGACGCCACTCTAGGATTGGGCCCTTCAGCCACAGACGTCGAGATTCACCTACCTGTGCTCAATGTGTGCGACTTTATCCCATAGTCGCTTGCGACTGACGGAGGCAATGATGACCACCGGTTAAGTGATTTGACCTTGGATGACCTTGAAAAGGACCTTCAAAAATTTGTGGTACTGAATGTTAACCACGTCCCACCAATTTTACATCCTCGCTACCCATGTTGTTAAGTGATTTGACCTTGGATGACCCCCCCCTCGGATATGACCTTGAAATGACCTTCAAAATTTTTGGGCTACTGAATGTTGACCACACCCACAAATTGTCATCCTCCTACCACATTTTTACAGTGATTTGACCTTGGAAAACCTCAGATGACATTGAAATGGACCTTCAAAATTTTTTGGTACGAATTTTGACCACACCACACCAATTTTCATCCTCTACCACATGTTAAGTGATTGGACCTTGGATGACCTCGGATGGACTGGAATGACCTTCAAAATTTTTGGTACTGAATGTTGACCACACCACCAATTTTAATCCTCCTACCACATGTTAAGGGATTGACCCTTGGATGACCTCGTAGGACCTTGAAATGACCTTTCAAAATTTTGGTACTGAAATTTTGAACACACCCACCAATTTTATCCTCCTACCACATGTTAGTGATTTGAAATTGGTGATGCGAGACCTATAAACCTTCAAAATTTTGTTACTGAATGTTGACAACAACCCACCAAATTTTCATCCTCTACCACATGTTAAGTGATTAGACCTTGGATGCCTCGTATGACCTGAAATGACCTTCAAAATTTTACGGCACCTGAATGTTGACCACACCCACAAAGTGTCATCATCTACCCACAAACAGATAAGGTATTAGCAATTAACTCCATTTTTGCCTATTTTTGACCCCATTTGACCTTTGACCAATGCCACATGAACCTCCTCCGAACTCATCCGCCACTTACTTGAGTGACATCTAGGTGCCGAAGAATGGACAACCCATACTGCTCCAATCAAAGATATCGTGTTGACAACGTTTACTATAGCGATTTAGCCCTACTTTTGCCCATATTTGACCCTATTTTTGACCCACATTTGACTTGGCCCATGCCACATGACCCACGTTGTATCCCACCCAACCCTACTTGAGATGCATCAATGTTGCGAAGATGGACTTCCACACTGGATAGTTTCAAAGATATCGTGAGGGAAGCACACACACACACAAACGGAGGGCTACCATTTCTATAGTCCCTCCTTCGCCAACAAAAGTTGGCGGGGGACCAACTAGAACAGGTTATAGGTGCCACACATAAACCAATAGCATCAGTGGAGAAAGACGACAAGGCACGGCCATAAATGATGTCCAAACTTGACAAAACGATACAAAAGTTACCCAAAATGGACTCCCGTCACTAAAAATTTCCAAAAAATAAAACCTACGGCGAAAGGCCCATTAGCTCCAGAACGATTGCGAATTTTCGGCGAAAACGGCCATAAAACGGCCGCCTAGTTTCGAATAAGAGCCGACATATTTAAACACGCCGCTCTCGATGGCAATAATCCATCAATTCAAGGAATTGATGGATGAAACACCTGGGTGTGTCATTATGGAAATATGAGGTTTGAGAAAATATTGAGAAAATATTGGTTGAGGATACAAAATTCTTTATATTACAGTAGATTTCAAAAAAAGTGAGACATCATTTAAAAGTGTTAAGGTCTGTTCATTCACCGTGAGAGGCAAGAGGAATTATTTTAATGGCCACAGTAAAAAGGTTTTATTGGTACTCGACAAGTAGAGTAATGTAGCTAGTTAGTAAATAAATATTGACCTATTCTACATTAACTTGGATATCAGGATGAAAACACCAGCAATTGATTCATTAAATATTGTTATTAAAAAACTTTGACACTGCCAATAAATATTCATTCCTTATCAAAGTATTGGAGAAATAATGCCTTCTTATCTAAATCAGAAACCAGAGAAGAGCGTCGACCAGAGCACGAGTCATCGACCTCAATAGCCCTAAACTCACTAGACGGTAAGCGGTTCGTTTGTTCCCGCCCGAGGGCGGGGGGTGCGCGACGTACGTGTCGTGTCTCACTCCCGTGCCTTTCGTAAACACGATGTCCCTTGCACCACGTCGTGTTGTAGACGCCATTCCCTACGGCGCCCGGCGACTGACCTCTGTATTCCGTCTGCAAAGCCTTCCTGGCCCACCGCCAAGGCCCGCAGTACAGAGTCCCCACCGACTCCTTCCTTTTTCTTATCGATGCTCGCTCTTGATCCGATAGCTAGCACATCCTCGACTACCCCACCTCGCGGCCCCCATGATAACCGACAGTCCCTTACCGATAATCCAGCCCCTCCGGTTCAACCCTCTGCCTTATTCCTGCCCTGCTTGTGCCATCCCGCGCGCCCGTTCCCATCGCCCTTACCAGTTCTTATGCGCCGTCCCTCGACAATCCGACGGGACCGTGCAAGGCGTTTGTGGCTCCCTGCGGAGCCGCCTCCACGTTGTCCAGACTCTATCCTGGGGAAGCAGATTGTGCCAACCTCCCTCTGATGCCTTCCCACACTGCTCAGACTCTGTCAAACTTTCTTACCCGCCCGCCTACCAGACTCCCTCTGGGATGCGTTGCCTACGCTCTTTTTTTTGTTATCATGCACAATAAAAATTAAGGTTTTATTTGGCCATCAAACATGGGCCAACCTTTTATTACGAGATTAGCTCAAAGCAGATTTGACATCCTGGCTAACCATAGCATAAGTCCTATCATTAACAGACCACTGTTGACTGAATGCATCAGTTTCAGTAAGCAGATTCTATACAGTAACTTTGTACCATGGACACAATATGTTTTGTAATCGGGATTAAAGGCCTAGTCTCTGCATTGGCCAGGGATTGAATCTAATATCACCCCATTGAAATATGCACGAAAGTATCACATAATGAAACCTACTATAGTTTTAAATTCCTACCTAACATTATCTATCAACCACTGATAAATTGTACAAGTAAGTAGATTAATTACCTGGGGGGGAAATGCATACCAGTTTGCTACTGAGTGAAATAAGATACAGTCCTAGGCGAAGTACATTCAGGATATTGTACGATTGAAATTATAGGATTTCCACTGTGATTTTGGACTTACACGAAGGAAACAAAAACAAAATGATTGTAACAAGAGAAAAAAAATAATCAATCTGTTTCTTCACTATAATAATAGTAGCATGTTGTATTAATTTTTGGGTAAAACACTGATCTAAAAATCTGACTGACCCTCATATTTTTTTCTCTGTTATGGTAAAACATATTTGAGGCCCAGTTTGCATGGGTCAAAAAGGGCGTGATCTTTAGACAAGTCTACAAAAAAAACAACAAAAGCAAGGAAAAATTTAGCCGGATAAGGAATGGAGCACGCCCTCTTCTATGGTTTTCATGTGAACAGATGAATTTGAATGAATGTTCTGCAATATAAAGCACGAACATGCTCAAAGTATCTTGTGCTGTCTTCAAAAAAATTTCCACTTTACATAAATTCCCCAAAAGTCGCTTTCAGGCCTCAATGGGCAAATGAAATTTCCAAAGAAACCCACCCACCAAGAACAATGATGCCACTTTGAAAGGATTTGCGCCTTATTATCAAACATATATATGCGTGGCATCTGTTTCTTGGGTGGGGGGGGGGAGGACCTCATTTTTCTTTCTGAAAGCCTTAACACTAAATGGAATGGCAAAAAACCACCACCTATTACATACATATACCACATCAACTATGGGTAAGGCATGCTAATCTAGCAACGGCTCGGTTCAGAAGCCTTGGATGGCAATGGTAACAACAGTGGACCAGGCATGTTCTGGGTATCATTAAATCATACGAAATATAAGGGTGTGTTTGCAAAAGGTCTTATCTAAGATCACTTACAAAACATTGGGCAGCTCTGCAACAATCTTCCTGTTTCTTCATTTAAAGGCCGACTAAGAGATTTCTTGAGGAGGGCTGCCCTCAATTTCCAAAAAAAATCGTTTGGTTTTTGCACTGTACAAATGCGTGTGTCCTATACTAATCACTGTGTGAAATTGCTAAGCTAAATCAAATTCCTTCATATAGAAAAATCACACTTTGTTATTAAAATTCCGGATCAGGAATTGTATTATACAACGTATCCTATGGGACGTGAATACGACACCTAAATGTCTACTGCATCAAAACGAAAAATCCGATTCATCTAAAATTTCGGAATTGTGTAATTTAGGTTACTATCTTGAGTTTTGTTGACTATTTTTCATTATGACACAAAAAAAATAATATTTCGAAATCGCTGAGTCAGATTTAAGTAATAAATGCAATTGAAAGTAGGTATGCTTTAAGCTGCCTTTTCCAGAGAGAATACCCCCCTTGAAGGTGAATTTCGTGATTCCAGCACCCCCCTTCTGATATTCACTGGATATCCTCTCGAAAAGGCTTTTCACAACTTTTTAGTTGATCCTCACCTTGTGTTTTTGTTGTATTATGAGCAAATGCTTGTTCCCACGGTCCCATAGGCCACTATGCTTATATTTCTGTGTGATTTGAAATTGCTTGGAATGGCTTATAAGTGCAGATATGTCTGTACAATCTAATAAGTTATTTTTGGCAACTGAAAAATTGTCAGAAAGGAATAAAACAGCAGGGGCTCCATTCAATTACGTGTTGCATAAGTGTCCGTACGGACAGTAATGGCTAAAATTCTGATTTGTCCTTATTTGATTGCTTTCAGTCTTATTATCTGTAGGGTATGCTAGGATACCTATGCTTGTTACAAATGTAACAAATCTGATTTTTGACGGTTTTAATTTTATTTCAGATTTAGCAAATCGATGATAGTGCCTTAAGGGGGTAACATGATTTAAGTATATAGAGTTTCATCTTGATAGGAAGGCCTTCCCCAAAAACCTATCCCCTGCAAAATTTCATGCGGGATATTTCAATCCATTTTGATGTGAGAGCTAAAAACGTGATTTTTATAAGTCAAAGTTGAGTAAACTTGATATTGGTTAACCAAAATGGGGCACATTTTCACTCATAACTTCCAAACCAAAAAATCTTTAGCCCTAAGATTTCACTGGTCAATGAGAAAAATAGCTTTCTTCAGATACCCAAATTTTGACTACTTCCGGTAAAATCTGGTTTCTGAGGACGATTGGACCATGGCCCTTCAAGGTATATTGATTTCTCTTGGAATTAAAGTAAATATCCAACTTTGTTTTCATATGAAGTGGAAGTAATTGCTGTATGGGTCCATTTCAGTATGTTTGAATATTCTTATTTGATTGCTCTATCTTTTAAGTTACAGAAATAAAACAGAAGTATCTGTTTTGAGAACAAAGTTTACTCTATGAACAATAATTGTATATTTTGGAGGATTTTGCCCACTAAATAAGAATACAGTTAAGTGGGAGCAGGTTTTTGCCTTTTACGGAAGTACTTTACATGTGTTTGCGTTTAAAAACATTCCAAATTGGTCAAAATACCAAGCAGATGTTTTTCAAATGAATTATTCCTTACAATTTTGAACATTTTCATAGTATGTTGGACTTCTCTAACACCCCTTCCACTTAGGATTATAAACTATACAAATCTGAGTCAAGTGTGTAGTTTTCTCCTATTTTGTTTAATTGTGCTCACAGACGATAGAAGCTGTGCAGAAAATGCAATTTGTAATAACTTGGAAAACCACCACTAAGAAATAAGTGCATCACCTAAAAAAAGCACTTATGTTGAAAGAAAAATACAGCAAAACTTGCATATTTTCATGCTGACTGCAACATCGGATTCTCACAAAGACAATTACATGTAACAAGTTTTCTATATAGGAGGGCAATTTAGACTAATGCCATGATTATATAAAATAACCATCATATATATTCAAAATAAATGCTTTTTAATAAAATTAACTGACATTCAAATAAGAATTTGCATAGAATTTGAGTAGTCATAAAGCATTATACAAATGTCATTTATTAAACATCTTTATAATGAAAGAACGCTGTTAACAGTGTTATATACATCATGAAATACAGGAAAATTAAAATAATTTTTCCGGGAATTCTCCCCTCCCAAAATTGAAAAATCATGTAGGTAAAATATGTAGGTAAAATATTAGCAAGGAATATATTAAAAAGGGCTGACATAGTGTCTGCTGAAATATAGAGAAAGGTACAGGCAAGATATTTAAATACAACAGTTTATTGTACAATTTTTCCACATATTTACAGATTAATAGTTCATAAACTTTGTTTCAACTCAAATAACATAGATTGTAATCTTGGCAGGGAGTAAAATACACAATCATTTTGCAAAATAAAACTGAATATATAAATAAAAGCACAGTGAAGGCATTATTTCAATTTACATTCAACCATGCTGCTATTTTGTTTGGGAATGAAACCAAAAGATCACATTAATGACCACATTAATGTAACTATTCTATTAGACAAGAAATGTCAAAGTACAAAGATTTTAATTAACATTTTTTGTAACATTTTTTTTTTTGCAGTGGTGTAGAGCAAGCCCTTCTGATAAAATTACATTTAGAGATTTTATGGCGTGTTTTCGTGTACTCTTATTTAAATTTGAATGTTGACAAATTACTATTGAATGTTCTCCTAGTCTTGAAGAAGAACATACATTCTGCACTATAGTAGCTGGATTTAATTCTCGGACTGATTCGAACATACGCCAGCGCAAGGTGCGTTAACCATCAGGGACAGCGCACATAGCAACGCGATACGCGATTAGTCAAAGCACAGGCCTAATCACTGCATAGCTGATGGCAATTACACAGGGTGTGCGTGCTGACTGTTCGAGAAATAAATCCACCAACTATAATCATACTTTAAGAGGGTTAGACACACATATCCAGATTCTTCATTAGAGAAGCTCTGAAGTACCAGCTTAAGTAGCCATCAGAGGGTGGCTACTTAAGCTGGCATTTATTTTATTATTATTTCAATCCCACAATGCACCAGTTTTGGGAAAAATTCAACTCAATAAAGTCATGTGATCCCACAAATCATGAAAAGTCTTGTGGTTCTTAAACTTCTTGAACACTTTATCCCCAAGAACTGACATGTGTTTTGTACAGTACAATATAGGGTCATTGCAATGCATTATGGGATTGGTTCAAAACACCCTCTGAGTAGCCATAGAGTAACAACTCACATGGGTACAATATCACAAGCCCCATTAATGTGGGGCACTCATCCACCTAGGTACACATATGGTATCTAAACCAAATTGCTCATACAGATGTACTTTAACCTCAAGTGTTAAATTCTAGTCAGTCATGTAACATTTTAGTCATATTTTCTACATTTCACAAAAAAAGATAATTTTAATTAATATTAAAACATTGTTACTACTAAAAATAATGAAAATGGAATGTTTGGCCCCTCAATGGGCCAAGCTTTTGTCTACTAAGCAGCTGATAAGAGCTGTATCTGTGATAATCTTTGCTAGTGTGCATGTTGCTTTCTCGACTGTAGGCTGTTCAAGACTGCCCATGCTAAATGCAGTGCATACTACAGGTACCGTAGTGCTGTGATACAATCTTACTGGATATTTACTCATCAGCTACAAGTATTGCATTATATTCCAACATCTCTATTTTTAAAATGAATCAAAAGTTTAAGCTTTGATAAGCTCAATAGATGAAGTCTGTCTGGATATGGTGTGTGCTTTGTTCAGTGACAAAAGAGATACATGCCTGTTCAGTTTGACAAGTTCATAGTGGTACTCACTCCTTTCATGTTTTAAACATTACTCCTGTCACACATAATGAAAGAGCATTATGTATTTGCTTTTGTCAATGAATTCACACTATTTCATATCCACTGATTAAATTCAAACAAAAAAAAGTACATCAACAATTGCATACCAATATACAAATATCAACTATATGAGTTTCATAAATGATCAAACTGTGATCATAAAGCAAAAACAAGGGATTATTCTCTGGATTATAGAAATTATATTGAATTCCAATTGACCAATCCACTCTCGAGGCCTCATGAATGAGTTATAAAATCTGTTTTCACTTTCATTTAAAAGACAAAAATTAAAACAACATGGCAGACCATCAAAGAATAAAACAAAGACAATTTAACACAACTATTCACAAAATCTTAGCAGGAAAAAATCACTAAGCAACCTAACACTCTAGACATCTCGTTGTGTGAACGCAGGAAGATTGTAAGTGCAATATAGCTGCCATTTGTTAGAAATTCCCATCAAACACACTATTATGCCAAGTCTTTGGTCAGTCATACTTGAAATGGTTCTTCAGGCGTCTGTCGCCTGAAGAACCATTTCAAGAGCCACTCACTCAAAAAAAGATCAACTGAAAGGAAAGATCACTTAATGTGTACATGGCAGCAAACACCTGAATCACATGGCAGCTATTGCACTTATGACCTTCTTGCATTCACACAATCTGAACCCTTTGAACCCTGAACATGACTGTAGCTGCTCAACCTCAGAGATAAAAAATTTGGTTTAATTATGTTATACCCTTCCCCCTACCATGTATCATGTGCTTTATTCTGTTAACTGAATAAAGCACATGATAAAGAGTAAGAGTGGGGTATAATATAATTATGCCAAATTTGTTTTCCCCAAAATTTTCAAAATTATGCAGTTTTGTGACTACTGGAATCAGCATAAAATATACATCTAAAAGAGTCCAAACAAGCCTAGTCTTAGGTCAGTGATATTTCAGATGGCTTTCCAAATGACCTGTGGTTCATTCGGGAAGCCATCTAAAAACCACTGACTTATGAGTTTGTTATAACTTATACAGAATCTACTAGGGTTGAAAGGGTTAAGGAGTGCTTAAAATCACAAATACAGACTGTGCTGTAGTCTAGTACAATTAAAACAATACACACAAAAATTATAACACAATTTGATAAAACCGTACACAGGATAACATTTTATACATCTGTTTTTCTATGCGTCTTCTTTGCCACAAGATAAATTTGAACATTACAAATTATGTTCCAGGTTGCCTAAAATGATTACTAGTCAAAGAAACAACTCCTGCAGGGTTTATTTCTACTTTTTTAGGCAATTCCATCTTTTCAAAAAGGTGTAAAGTGGTGATTTTTCATTTTTTTTTTTAAATAGGCACATTCATATATGGGCAGACTGTGTAAGACACAAGATTTACATTTTGAAAGTTCTATAATCTTGATTAAAGTAAATACATTAAAACTGAGTTGAATCAATTAAAAAGTGTATTATGTCAGTGTGATTGTAACAAGCCTTCAATTTTCTGAATTTCAAATATTTTGACATAAAATTAAAGGGGCATTTCGTGATCCACAGCCTCGTCCCCCCGACTTACCTAAAAATGTTGAGATTTTTATATCATCTGAACCGTTAGTCTTAGTAATCCATGTATGCCCAATCTTACGTGAAAATTCGATCGCATCTATACGAAATTCGCAATTTTGTATTTTCTGTCCGTAAACGGACAGAAATTACAGCACAGTAGCCTATGGGACCGTGGGAAATGAGGAATTGCTCATAACACAAAACCGCAAGATCGGGATCAGCTCATATTTTGAGAATAAGCTTTTCTCAAGGATATTTAGTGAACAATGAATAAAACACAAGGTGCTGAAATCACGAAATGCACCTTTAATAGTTCTGTAAAATGTACATCTATGTTCTCCATTTCACTACCTGAAGACTACATGCTCACTCAGGTTAAATCATATTAATATATTTCTAAGTATAAAACTTGACAGAGGGTAATATTTTGGATTTCATAACTCTCACTTTAATTTTGGAGATTATGTTTTAGAAAATTTCAAACAGAGAGCCTCAACCTTTTCTCTACCCAAACCTAATAGCCCTGGAGCTAGCAGACATTTGTAACACATCTCAAGTACAAACGGTTTGAGTGATTAAATATGTAGAAAGCCTGACAGGGACCCCTGAAACATAATTCTTAAGTGACACAAATGGGGCCTAAGGGAGAGGGGGTCAAGACAAGGTTTGTACAGGGTCAAAACATTTTAAATGCCCAATCTTGCTGAAAGGATACCATGTTATTGGTCTAGCCACAAGGATTCAGGAAAGGTATAGTTTATACTATCTTCAACGTAAAGTTTAGAGTTTAGACTAAAAACAGCAAAAATCAATAAAAATGGTCATTCCGTTGTACAGGGGTCAAATTTTTAAAGTTGTCCGATTTGGATAAAAAAATGGTGCCAATTATGGTGGAGCTCATAGGATCAAAATACGGAATAGTTTTGAGTGTCTCAAAGCTGCTTAAGAAAAGTAGGGGGAAAAAAAGTCAAACCCCATGATGCAATGGACGTTGGACTTCTGCGCCCCTTACATCGGTAACTAAGTATTTAGACAAGTCAAAACTAGTCTTTATTTGATCCTATGAACTCCATCAACATTTGCACAATTTCTTATCTAATCGGAGCAATTTTAACATGTGACCCCTGTACAAATGAAATGACCCTTTGTATGATTTTTGCTGTTTTGGATTATAACTCTTAAACTTTACGTTGTAGAATAGTACAAGCTATACCTTTCCTGAATCATTGTGGTTAGAACAACTAAAAAATGGTAACTTTCCAACTGATGGATCAATTAAAATTTGACCCCGTACAAAACTTTGTCTTGGCCCCCCCCCTCCTCCCGTAGGCACCATTTGCTGCACACGTAAGAATGGACGTTTCATGGGTTCGGTCAGTCTGTCAAATATTGAATCACTCAAACCTTTGGACTGAGATGTGTTCTACAAATGTCTGTTAGGTCCCGAGGTTATAATAACCGTCATTTAATGGCAGCTTAAACTCACAAACATGGCAAATAACTCATTGTGGGACCAAAACATTGTTATAATTTGCGAGTCCCCGGGGGGGGGTTACTCACAGTTAAAGGTATAACGGGGATAATCCGCTGCAGTGGGTCATTTTTCATGAGAAAACCGACACATGGGGTCGTATTTTCCTGAGAAATCCTTAGACATGGGTCCCGTTTTCACGAAAAATGGCTCAAAATCTCGCTAAAAATTGAAGTTTTCTGGGGCGCGCATGCGAGCCCCAAGAAAATTTTGAAAAGGGGGTATATTGAGCAAAAATCTTAGAATGGGTGCGACTCCTCAGTGCAATCCCAGACCCAAACCCAAATCGAGTACCCCCCCCCCCCGGGTGCGAGTCCCAGCCTGCCAGTTTTTTAAATTAAAACAACTTGTTTAGCGACTTGTTAATACAGTGTGAGTATGAAGCATGGTACAGACATGTAAGTTTGGGAGGTTTACGGGATGGAAGCCCCCATTAAGGGTGGATCACTTATGACCATCCCTGCTAACTGATATCTTTTTGGTCTTTAGGGGGTGACCTGAATCACTATGGGCTAGTATAATCTCAATTCTCTTGACACAGTTCAGTAGCCTTCATGCACCAATGTATTTAGAAAATACACCCCCTGTTTTGGGTATGATACCTGTACAGATCACACAAGGTCAGTCATGTCAATGCATGTTTAAGTACAAACCAAGGACCTGGTCTTGGTGGAGAGATATTGTACACCTCATAGTGAATACACTACACGTTACTGAATGTGCAATTCCTCATTGAAGTAGTTTGAAAAAAGCACAGGTGATAAATTCGGATCAAAGATTGTCTGATATACCATGTTAACACTAGAAAAAGTTGTATTGTATTCAACATTATTTGGATACACGACTGAGATTAGCATAAATGAATTCGAGATAGTATGTGTTTACCTGAAAGCAGATTTCAGAATTTGCTTCAGAAAATGATATTGTCGGTTGATGTCCTCCTCTATCAGGAAGTTTGACTTCCGGTTAAATGAAGATTTTGGAGATCGTCAACATGGCGGCCATGATGAGAGCCGAATCACTCACCGACCTCCGGACCGACGCTAAATTTGGGTGCTCTCGGGGGCCGTGATTGTATTTTCTGTAAAATTAGGCCTAAATAGTACCAAAGATAAAACCCGTAATAGACATAAAACAAAGAAAACAATGCCGAGTCTGAATCTTTTGAAGTGACCGCGATACCTTCATGCTCAGTCGTCAGTTTTTACAAGCCCTGGTTACAAGTACAGTTGCATTGCTTGGTGATAAGCGCGAAGTGCACAGCGGACGGGTCCTTGTGAGGCAATAGACATGAAATCGAGTACGTGTTTCGTTACACTGCAAAAAAATTCGAATTCAATGAACGACTTATTCGAAGTCACTCAAAAGTGCTAAAAGAAACGTACGAATTAGCTTTTTGAAGTCGATCGATTACGACTGCAATGTTTACACTTCAGGGTAAAAAGTGAATTCGATGACGACTCAATCAAATTCACTTCAACTTTGGCCAGTGTAAACGGGGCTTTAGTTCGTGTTGTTACGAGCAGTGTTACATTCAAAGTCCGGCAATACTCTGCACATTTGGTGAATTCAAGCAAGGAAGACCCCAGTATGGCTGCCAATGAGGCGTTGGAATGTAAACTAGATTGGTTTTTTTTTAGTTCTGCATAGTAATTACCCAACCTAATGGTAAAACTGTTACATCATGTGACTGCTGTTTTAACCAATCAGATGACAAGATTCTACATACAAAATAGATAAATATTACTTTTTTAAACTACTTTATTCATAATGGATATTTTATTTCAGCACCTCAAATCAAAAGAAATGCATGTCATAATTTTGGAATAGGGCAAACATATACAAAGTATCTTACAGAAAAATAAATGTGACACTTTAAAAAAATATTATGCATGTTATCTATGATAATGTCGATATCCATCAAATAAAACCTGCATTTTGTCTGGCAAAATACATTAAATATATACAATATTTATATTTTGATACAAACAACTATTTGAACAATAGAAAGAGAAGTGGGGAAATGGTGTTCAACATGTTTGCTGTTACAGGCAGACTCAGATTTCCAAATACATTTTTGTGAAATAATTAAAAATAGTAGTCTAGAATTAAAGATAATCACCAAAAATATATAGTTTTTCCCCCAAACTTATGTGTGCTGGCCATCTCCAGGGAAAGATTAATACATATTCATCCTTGTCTACCTGGAGAACTAAATATTTCAGATTTCAAAACAAATAAAAATCGTATATGTAAATATACCGTTCTGATGCTATCCACTAGGAAAGCGATGGACACGTTTCGGACCTAACACCTATAGATAATATCTATCGCTCCTCTACCAACTCTGGCTTGTTAGCTTAATTGGTCAGAGCACCGTGCTCTTAATGCAGAGGTTGCCAGTTTAAGTTCGGCCAAGCACACAAGTTTTTTTTAACACTTGTGTGCAATGGCCATCTCTAGGGAAAGATTAATACACATTCATATTCTCCACCTTGCACACAGTTACTATAGTGATCGTCAGTAATTCTGAATTAAAATTCTGGCTATATGCGCGTAAACCCGGAAGTGTGTGACGGACGCTTAACAACGGAAATTGCATGCGCAATTCAACAGACGTGCACTTGCCATTTGTTTCAGAAATTATGACGGCGACTATATATCTACATATACTGCCATGAGAGGATCTGGTTAAAGCTATGGGCCCCGCTCGATGGCGGAGGGGGGGGGCTGCAATAGCACTATTGCAGTCACTGAGGGGAACATACTTTTAACACAGAAACTTGAATAAAGGCAGTATCTGTTTTATATACTTCATTAATAAATTCTCATTCTTATTTACATTTTTATCTGTAAAAGCTTGAATGACTCAATCAAGGTTGCTTTTTGGACAAAAGCTAATCCCAGAGTGTAATATGTCTTAAATTTATTAATGAAGTATAGAAATGATGCTATGTGTTAATAAACTCAAAGGGTACCAGGCACTGATATGAACAATTCCAAGCCCCTCTCACACATGATAAGCATAATTATGTTTAAAAAGTGTGCAATAAGGTAAGGTAAGGTATAACTGGAATTAAAATGTCCTTCACACAGAATGCTTTGGATTGTAAACTTAAAATAATGATATTGAGAATATAACAAAAAGTTCATTCATTCATGTTTAAAACTTAACAATGGAATCTCTTAAGATACCTAGAAAGTAACAACAGCTATACCAAATATCATAGAGCGTAAGAGTGTGATATTAAAATTTATATCATGATTAAAGTGATTTGAGCCACATGATAGTTTTTACTATCACATGGCATGGAAAGAAACCATGTGATATCATGATATAAAACAAATATTGACTGCCTATATTCATGAAATTGTAAAAATAAATCATTGGTCAAATTTGACTATTGCATTTCACTTGGCTTTGCCTTGTGAAATAGAAAAGTCAAAGTTTGACCTCATGATATATTCTTTTACTATCACACTCTTAGGCATTCAATATTTGTATATTATGCTAATATTGATAGTTAACCGTTAAAGCAACATATTCTGTTGCTGTCTTTGAAAAGAGAAAGATTTGGGTGCTGAATTTTAGGACTGAGAAAAAAAATTCTTTCATATGATATAAAAATTGATACGATCTCCAAGTCTGGGTCCCAAAGATGATCTAAACAAGCACCTTTCAAAAATTTGCAAATGAACACTTGTATATTCAAGATTACATTTATACCCCACATGATTATGAAATGTTAACTTTTTTTATTAACAGAGAAAAAAATGCAACTAATTGATGGAATGTGTCTGTATTTTCAAACAAATGTATTGATTATTTCGATATTGGTCCCTACTAAGTCATGACTGACACACTGAATTGTGTCCGGGGGGACTCATGAAGTGTTTTTCAAGTTCATCATTAAAATAAACTCCTTGAGTGAACACACCTAGGTCACTTAAAGGAAGTAGACAAGTAACTACTTATAAACTATTTTTTTTTCAATATCAGACCCATGTGTGAGACAAGATATATTGACACATGATTTTATTACACCTCATGAATATTCATGAACAAAATCATGCTATTTCATTACTATTTCCTTCCTGTTACGCGTGCTATTTCCCTAGGGAAATAGATCGGCTATTTCCCTACAACCTCGTCCCCAGAGTCACAGTGAGGTGTAATAAAACACAAACTACATGGTTTATATCGGGAAATAGGGCACACTATTTTCCCTCGGTACTGGCTACGGGCCTATCCCCCCACCATTCGGGGGTTCGGGCAGGTGATAGCGCCGGAGGCAGTACCTTGGGGAAAATGTGTGCCCTATTTTCCCTCTAACCATGTAGTATTTGTATAATATCAATTATGAGAGATTATGAGATATGTAGTGATATGTCTATTTAGGATAACTTACTCTTATAATGTACTAATGTGCAAGAAATTCCCCCCTCACAGAACACTTTAGAGTTATACTAAAGTGGAACAAATGGAACAGATTTTCTTGCAGAGTAGTTAATCAATGTTCAAAACGTCTGTTTCTTAGACACCCAAACAATCAACACACCATTCTTCTTGAATCAATGGTAGAATATCTGATTTACTCCTACATATAGTCTGTGTGGCTACCTCTGTGCAGTGACGTCAGCGCAAGATTTGTTGGTCCCAAGAGTAAATTGCTCGCACTGATTTTTACATGCGTGCACAAAGACAGCATTTCTTGACATGGGCATAAATGTAATGACATCAATGCACAGAAGAAGAGACACAGACTATAGCAATACCTTTGAGTAGTGATTTCTTTCTGCCATTTGGGCAACGAAAGATAGTTTTCAAACATGTTTAGCTTCTATTCAGGCTTTTATTGGTAAAGAGCACCCCAAACTGGATAGGTGAAACCTACAAGAAATGCATGTAAGTAGACTGCTCAAAGTTTTACAGATATCGACTGCTCATGAGGGAAATGGTACAAAATACCTATCCAAAGTGATTGGAGACCGTGTGCCTATAGTCCCCAAGACCAAAGGTCAAGAGAAATAGTAGGTCCATGGTCTCCATTCATCAAAGGATGGTATTTTACACCATTTCACTAATATAGAATAGTCAATATTTGTTTTATATAATGCAGAAAAAATATTTTCATTTGGCACTACTATACTCTCAGTAATAATTGTTTGAACTGATTCGAACAATCTGCTGCGTGTGTGCGTGAAAGTCTCACTGCTGTAAACAGCGCGTAAACACAAAGATAAAAATCGGCACGCGATACGCCCGTGCACTGTTCGCACACACCGGTACTGCGTACGCTTAGTTCAAACAATTATTACGGCGACTATAGCTCTCTTAAACTATGAAGAATGCATGCAGTGAGTGGCATGGTGGAATTCAGGATATCAATGGTGTACTGACACATGGAAAAAGTTGCTATAAAAAAGTTTATAGCAACTTTTTTTTCTCCCTGCTGTAGAATACCAAGGAAATAAAAGGATTATTTTATGTCATGGGATAGAGTATCCACCAATCATATTAATTAAAGGAATATTTTTATGCATTATATAATAGACCAGTTAACATCCTATGTCACTTCTTTTGTTGCCTGCGAATCCATTCCTGCGAATCGTTATGGCCCAGTGTGTAACAGTCAGGCCGACCTATTTCAAGATACCAGGCCCTAACATGTTACAAACATTGCTGTTAACTGGTCTATACTAAATATATCCTGGAGCACCAGAAAAAATGTAATTTTTGGATAAATTGGGCGATGGGGCTGTGGATCACAAAATGCTCCTCAAACCTGAGCAGAGCTTCACAAATAAATCAGTATTTTCTTCGTACCTATATAGACTGCAGAATTTGTTATTACACACTATATTTGTGGTGTTTCCATAACCTAACCAGGTTTCAGAAAACACTGTGAATTCAACAACCTATACAGCTTTATTCTGTCAAGGTTGTTGAATTCATAACATGGTCAGGTTGCAGAAACACCTTATATTTGTGACAATTGGCAATTAACAACAAAAGTACTTCCAGAATGTATTCACTGAAATTTGTACGAGTAGGAAATAGAAATATAGTTATACAACCCTGTATAATTGACATAGGTTGGCCAGAACATTTTTTAACATAAATTTTCTCATTGCAATAAGCCCAACCTTGCCATGTTTGTCTTTAAACTATTAAACAATAACACACGCAAAATTATACATACAGTCAACAAATATCATGTAAAACATTACATGAAATCATTACAAAAATTATACTAGCCAGAAATGTGATGAAGGATAACACAATGCCTCTAATAATAAATGAGAGTTGCTAGAGAATCACACCTTAAGTTAAAGGGATAAGCAGCGAAAATACAATAGGACACAAACAAATTGGAAATTGATTATATTAGCTTATAAATCAGGCGTAAGTGTGTGCAATTCTACTGAACTACTTTAGTGTAGGAAAACATCACCAAATAGTTAAAAGAATGAAATATTTGAGGAATTTGTCATACCGTCTCTTGCAAGTTGACATGCAGTGATGGTGACATAAAATGTACACTAGACAGCTGATTGTGTACACTAAACAGCTGATTGTGCTGCATACAGAACAGAAAAAAAGATCAATAATGCACGCTTTAAAATCTGAGACATTTGCAGGGAAAGGTTTTCGAACTTAAGTTGGAATCGTTATATGCACGTATAAAAATTATAAATTCAGATTAAGATGTACTGTTTTGTCTTTAATATGCAGATTTCAAGCCAACCACTGGCAGGTTATGTTAGTACATCCCGTCGGTAACAAAGATATCAATATAAGGATTTTAATGATTTTTTCCGATATTCTGCTTTTAAGCTAAAGACCAAAGTTTTCCGTTTACGGAAAAATGGAGAAAATTCACGGAATTGCGAGTTTAGAACACGGATTTGGACTTTTTGGAGAAGAAGAAACCTGAATGTCCTGAAAAAAAAATGGGATTTTACCATCTCCTGATTTTTTACACAAAATAATGGTTCAAAATCATCCTACCACTAATTTTAGTGTCAAAATGCATTACAATCTCATGAAATTCTGGCCCAAAATTACCTTAGTAAGCTCAGTCATCATCATCCCCGATTTCACTCAAATCGCCGGTAAATCTAGTGCAAAAATTTGGCATACTTCCTGTCATTCCTGTGTGCAGGGATCCTGATGTGTGTGCTTGTTTCTGGTGTGTTTCTAGATTATTTAATTAATGTTGTTGTGTTTTTAATTTAAGAAAAATCGAAATGTTTCCCTAGAATGGCATAAATTAAGGGTTTTAATTAGAAAACGGAAAAGAAAACGGAATCGGCGATTTATAAAATGGGAAACTTTGGTCTTTAGCTTAAGCAAACGCTGCTTATCCCTTTAATACATTCTGATTCTCACAGTATCATTTGGTCTGCTTAAAATGGTAATGAGCCCAAAAGTCACCCAAAGAGTGAACCATCAGCAATGCTAATGGAAGCCCTATAGAACTTTGTACTGCAACAAAAGTTGAAGTGCAATTATTTTCACCCAATTGGGCTCTAAAAGTGTGAATGAGGCAACACTGGTTACTGTTCTGTCTCTCATAACACAAATGTCTTTTTGTTCTCCACAATGGAACATGTGATGGTTGTGACATTTAATGGTAGAATGGGAATGGTTACTTGTTCACAAACACAAAATTCATAACTTCATCAAAAGTCACTCCTTGATCCTTGAAATCATAAAACAGAAATCAAATTGTCCGATGCAGCTGCTGCAATTAAAACTATTCATTGTTGTAACAAAATATCATGCACAACACTGCTTTTAACTCCTACTCTGTGCTTTAACAAAAAGGTGAACCCAGATACTGCATGTAGTGCCCTCAGGATTCAATGGCTACAACCACAACAAAACTTCCTGATGAAGCACATGATTGTAGTGCCCTCTTGAGAAATCGGCTACAGCAAAACTTCAGTGCCTCGTGCAACAAATAGTGCATGCCACAGTATCACAACTGGTACTGGGTAGTGATTAACAGTTTATCATATTCCTGATGGCCCAGTCATGACTGGCTACCAGAGTGTTAGTCCACTGCATTTGCAGTGGTGTCTTGGTGGATATACCGAGACCGGCCTCTTGAGACAAAATACCACTTAACCTAGTGATGCGTGTTCCAAGAGGATTGCAGCAAGGAAAAGTTTCCCCAAAATGCAGAAATTGCCATCAGTTTGAGCAGTCTAAAACAATCAACAGTGTCATGTAATAGTTGAGCCAATCTCCACACAAATTTATTCATAAAATTGCAGAATGAAACCAAGATGGCTGCCACATTGTTTTGCAGAAGGAGATCATGCTTATGAATAGCTGTGTGGTTTCAACAAGCAATGAAACGTAAGAAGTTGCATATAAACGACTTTGAAAGGCATGTGCATGCAGAGGGTGGTGGAATGTAGGGGATGTTGTATGTATGACAATTTATAGATAATGTTTTAGCTTTCCATCCAAATTTGGCTATAAAAATAACATATAGTTAAACAGAAGTCACACGCCTGATGTCCAGTACGCCATTATCATACTCCATGTTTTGTTATCACCAAGCAGCGTGACTAACCCTTGGCTCTGATGGCATTGAGCACACTTGGATGAGGCAGGGAGTGCGGCAGACACACGACATCACTTTTCACACCTTGTCCACCATGTTGAGTCTCACCTTTGCTTTCACGTCTTTTGCAGTTTCTGCTATCTTAGCGCCTACAGAATAATAAGAACAGAAGGCCAAGTTTGAGTAAACATACATATCTCATTGATTTATTAGTCAGAGTTAACAGTATGCTCACAGAAAAACTACTACAATTAAATACTATTTGGACTGTAAGAAAGTAGAAAGCAGGCAGGGTGCAAAATTACGAAGTTGGAAAAACTGGCATTGTAGAATATGTATTTGTCCTTATTAGTGCCCACCCCAAGTGCCCGCCCATAAAATTTGATAGAGTTTTCATATAGAAGTCCCAAGTATGCAAATGAGGTATTGCCATTTATTCCATCAAGCGCTACTGCACAACATCATTCAGCACGATGGAATTGGAATACCTCATTTGCATGCTTCTATATGAAACATTTACCTAAGTTTTTTAGACCAAAAGGACCCAGTTGATGATCACGCCAAATTAAGTGTTTTACTGACAAAATCAAAATCAAACTTTTTTTAAAGTTGAAATATTGTGCAAAAGAAACCCATTCAAGTGATGTAACGAGACATTATAAGCTTCAAAATCAGTTTATTTGTACAGAATTAGATTAGCAGTTGAGAAAAACAAGTGCCCATCCAAAATGACTCAAGTGCCCTGGGTGCTTATAAGGACAAACATGGCACTCACAGTTATGTCACTGTTAAAAGACTGTGGTCTAAAAATACTTCAGGTACTTTTAAGTTTACTAAAAAATGGTTAGAAGAGTTCAGGATAAGGATATGAAGTGAAATTTCCTTACAAGTAGAGATGTTCATGGTTCAGGCTTAACACATTCTGGATGCATGCATGGTAATACCAAGTTCATGCCAAAGAAATATCATCCTTTTTATATGCACTTTAGAAAGCTGAATACAACTTTTTGTTTTAATATTTTTTCCAATACATCCCCACATGTGAAATGTTAAGTTAAGGTGAATAGGAAAATATCAGTGGTATGCATTTTCAATAAGGCCCAATAAGTAAGGCACAAAAAGCACTCCATTGCCTTTAAGTGCTGGATGCTTTAAATAATGATAGAAAAAAAAGTTATATGACCAAAGCCATTTGTGTCTAAGTAAAAAAAAATACTGAACTTTCTAAAAAAATATATTGACTTGCAGGTGGGTTAACAAACAGCAATTTACTTGAAAACCAATAACAGCTTTGTACAGTGTCTGCAAAGGACAAGCTGCTTTACATTTCACATTCCAAGGTAAAACCTCTTGATTCAATAAAAAGACTTCTTGTGCAAATGCTATTTACTGTGTGCAGACTTGATTTTTAAGAGGTATTAAAAACTCTTATATCTATGCTATTTAGCCAATTTCTTACTTTAGTTAAGCTTTCTTTTTCAAAATGCAAGATCACAACCTACTCTATTAGAGCAAATACTACTTACTTTTGTGTGACCTTTCTTTACACAATGCATGATAGAATTTTGCAATCTATTTGAACTAACTTTGCTTCTATTGTGAGCTGCTTTACAAATTCAATGCATTTTTTTTACAAGTGTGCAATTTTGGGCAGATGCAAGCTTTATTTACATGATGCAAGTCAACTTTCTTATATTATTTGTGTGTGTGCTTTTCTTTACAATTTGCAAGCAGAATGCAAAATGCTTCATCAGTGTTCTGAGCTCTCATTTCACAGTGTAAGATGATCATAGTGTCGGACCAAAAGGCACACACACTCTCTCTCTCTCTCCTCCAGTGGTATAGGTAAGAAATGATAATTGACATAACAAGTAACTTCTGGAGCACACCTATGTGATTCCCAGGCAGTGGAGGCCAAGAAATCCCAAATTCAGATGTTGTCATTGGTTTAACATGTAAATCATGAATCTTAACAAAAAAAATCCTGATTTTTTTATGTTATCAAGCAATATATCTTCTTATTCCAAAACCTTTGGAGTTTTAGAATCAACTCCACCTGTAAGGGTTAATTTGAAATATTTCTATGAATAATGGATCAGGACAAAGTCATAAATGGGTCATGTAACATCCATCACTGACACGCATCGAAGCGCTCAAATCGGTTTGTGGTTTACAGTCTGTATTGATGTCATCTATTTTGATTTTTTTGAGTGAGTTTATATATTGAATGAGGCTTGGCTCCCATTATATGGTGATTTCTGTTAATTAAGAGCCCCCTCTAGACTATGGCTTACAAATGACATTACAGTTAACAATTGACCTAATAAACAACTTGGGGGACAATAGTATGGACATACATACCCAATGTGTACCCCATGAAGTATCTTGCCAATAATCATGAATGGTTATTTGGGATTTGATCTTCAGAATAAACCACTAGCGATAATGAATGGCCTTCTGGATCTTTTAGACATACTGCTGTGATAATGATGGAGGTTTGTTGGGGTTTGGTCTTTTGGACATGCTTCATAGTCATAATGAATGGATGAGCTCCAGGGGTGTGGTATTTTGGACATGTTCAAAGTGATAATGAATGAATAATAGAATGAATGAATGAACAAAAGAATGGACAATTGACCTGCTTGTATTTGTTGCTGTAAAATGTCCCTAGCAATCATTGTGAAACTGGGGTTTGGTATACTGAACATAGGTGTAGTGAAAATAGTGAATATATGGATGAATAAATAACTCCTGAGTAAATACAACATGTCAATGCATTAATACCACAATTTAGGACACTGTATGCTTTGACTGCCTTGAAGTCTGACATCACTCCTGAATGTGGTACATGCTATGCTCATATAGAGGTAAATAATATCAGGAATGACAAAATATATAAGCCATCTGTTTGTATCAAACAGCACATCACAACCCAGGGGCCACTTGTATTCTAAGTTGTATATCATGCTCATATATTACCTCCTAAAATGTACCCTAAGCAAATATTTTTGCTTGGTAAAAAGACATCCTAAACAAGTATTTGGGTTTGATTTTGCTACCCTTACAGCACAGGCAAATGAAATTCCACATCTTAAATGTGTAATTTGTGAAGTGATTATGAAAATCATACCCTAATTTTGAATTTTCCATAAATTTGATACCCTAAATAATGTGCATGTGTCTATCTCCTGATCTCCAAAAGGCCCTAAATTTAGGGAGTTTCCATAACCTGACCCATCTGACACTTTTTTCTGATACACTTATGAATTAGGAAACTCTTCATGGGATAAAGCACAGGTTTATTCTGTGAAGGTTTCCGAATTCATAAGTGCATCAGAAAAAAAAGTGTGTCAGATGGGTCAGGTTACAGAAACTCCCCTAAATTTGTGTATTTGAGCATGATATCCACCTTGGAATACAAGTGCCACCCTCCCACGGGGGTTAAAACACGAAAGTAACACATAATCATTGAAAAAATATAACATGGTGGGCTTATTACACTCGACGAAATGAAACAGGCTCAGTGCGCCCATTGGATTATACGCTTTATTCCGTGATCGTACATTTTACACTCTTATGGAATAAAGCGTGTAATCCAATGGGTGCACTGAGCCTGTTTCATTTCGTCGAATATAATAAGCCACATGGTGAAGAATATATATCGTACCAACATTCATAATATAAGAATACAAGGATCTTGTGTGTGACATAAAACAATTTGTTGTTAAGAGGAAAACAAAATAAGACTGAAATTTTCCAGGTGATCCCTTTATAAAGGCAGTTGTAATGTAATGATTGATTGTAATGATCAACAAATTGATGGTGACCGATGAGGTGAAACGGAAGTTTCATACATAGACAAACAGCAACATGTCTACACGTCAAGGCACATAGGAAGCTGCCCTAAAGCGGATAAGGAGAACATAGAATTAAGCATTAGCATTAAAATATGAGTAACTGTGATTAGAATAGACTCTGATGAGGGCTGAGGAGATGTCAGTCACACTGTTATAATGATAAGTCTTATCAATCGCAAGCTAGGATCCAGGAGAGATGTTGCATACTGTCAAAGCCTTATCAATCACAGCTGTTTGAAAGTCTCATTTTTTATGACAAAACTAGAATAAAACAAAAGTTATCGTCGGCGACACACTTTTGACAACTGATTTGTAATATTTAGTCTACCAACTACATTCTGTGTAGATTTTACAAAATTTCATTGTGGGCAAATACGATTTTTGTTAAAAAGCTAGTTTTCCACGTCTTTCTATGGAGAATGGGCATATAGAGGGCGCTATAACATACAAATCATAACCTTTGGAGGCCTATATGGCAAGATTGTGTCGCCACTGCTTAAAATTGTTCTAAAAATAAAAGAGACAGTTGGTATGGGGTCAAACAGCTGGCAATATGCAGGATACAGGGCTATACAAGGAGAACCTGGAGGGCAAAGCATGGCATGGATGGTAACCCATCTACAAAAAGCTGTCCAAAATGTGTGGTTAGAAACACAGAGCTGAAGCAGTCACCAAAGCACAGATGCCAGAGACACCATGGAATAGGAAAGAGTTGCAGGCTTACACCCAGGCAATGGCAAAGTCTGCTTGATGCTACACCCCATACTTCGATTATTTCCCTAAAAGTTCTGATATTTTTAGTATATTTATGATGATTTTTTTTTTATAATGATGCTCTTAGTCTTAAAATGTTCTTCCTCCTTTAATCTAGGATTAATTTATAGTTAATTGTACTAACTCAACTACCATTTTCATCTTGACATATTTCCTTTTCTTAAGACATTCCATTTGTCATGAGATATATCTTTATCTGAATTCTTGGAATGACAGAGAGGCAGGCAGGATTTGTCAGCAAAAAGAAACAAGACTGCCTTATGTGTCACCTCTTCTCAGATGTAAGCTCACAAATTCAGTTGAAGGCAACTCTTGATCTTCTAGTTTCAGGAAGATATAAGGATGAGCAATATATTTGCCTGCAATATTATTGCAACATAATTTCCTGCTTAAAAATAATGGTGCTCCAGCTCTAAAAAGAATACTCTAAATACAGTGATGTTATAGTAACAATGGCAGCCTACAAAAAATACCATTTAACAATTCAGCACTGTTTTCAGTTGTTGTTTTAACCATTTTTGACCATATTTAGCAAAAAATATGGTAGTGAAAGAAGTCAGAGAAGCAAACACATACACTTTGCAAGGATTACAAGAGGCTCCATTTATTCTACGCTGGTGCCCTGCCCCTTGGGCTTCGCTTTGTGGCTCAGACTACCCAAGCACGCAGGTACAGACTGTTCATAATTAGTCAGGATTGTGACTAGCAGATGCACCCCCTCGAATCGTCGTTTGATATGCTGAGATACACGGTAATCGCGCGTACAGGATAGACACTGGAAGTGATGGTTCACGCACGCTGTGTACCAAGCGTCACACAGTAAAAAACTATAATTTCTCAGTTCTCGGCTTTCGCGCTCACTATATTCAAAGAATTTAAGCTGTGGGCTGCTCCATGACCTTCGACCTTGGCACATGACCTTTGACCTCATCAACATATGAGGGATCCCATGGTGCACCTATGACACAAGTTTGGTTCCAATTCAACTTCAACTTTTCAATTGAGGTCAATTTTACATTTTTAGCCCATTTTCAACTTGACCTCACATGACCTTGGACCTTTCAAAATGACCTTTGACCTCATCAACATATGAAGGATCCCATGGTGCACCTATGACAGAAGTTTGGTTCAAATTGAACTTCAACTTTTCAATTGAGGTCAATTTAAAAAAAAACTTAACAATTTAGTGACACACACACACACACACACACACACATACATCCACACATACACAGGTACCGTATTCGACCTATTTAGCGCCCTGGGCGCTTAAGTCACTCATTTTAGGGGGCACTAATTTTGGTACCCTTGCGTAAGTTAGTGTCCGCAAAATCCCTATTAGAAAGCTTTAACAACACGCCTGCTACACCTAACTTCTATGTAAGGATTGGTACATTTCTTTAGCCTTCACAATGCTTTTAATTTAACTTTAATAATGGATTTTTTTAATGAAAATGTTAGCGGAGGCCTCCCAAGTGAGCACGCTCGCGTTAGTTTATTACAGCAATGATTACAGGTAGTTGTCGCCACGCCCAAGGGAGACTAAACCCGAAAGTCGCAGCAGAAAAATCGGGAGATCCGTCAGTCTAGCAATAGATACGCAGCGCAATTGAGTGTAGGGAAATGTCCCGCTAAACCTGATGTACGAGCTGTAATTGTCGGCGAACTTTTATTATACCTAGACTAAAAATATGATCAAAGAGAATTGGACAATAAAACAACCAAAATAAAACAACACATGGAACTCTTTTTAGTACAAAGGACTCACCTTTCATAAAATGGTATAGGACCAAATTAGTTATGCAATGGGGAAATCCCCAATCTCCAATAAACACGCGTTCCATCTAGACATGTTCTGCATTTCAGTTTCTGGAAAGGGCCTGGCAATTTTGTCTTATGTGGCTATCAAATAATATGTAGCATATATTACGCATCCCAAGCGTTTCTTTTTGTATTCACATTGTAACTACTGTAAGATGTGTAATTATTTGCTTCAGCAATCGTCAATTAATAGGTTTTATCATGGTAAGATAAACCAAAATGTTGAGAATTTCATCAGAAAATTTTTGCCACCCCCGTCCCACCCCTACAAAAAATGGTATAACCACAAATTTGCATGGAATGCCGACGGTCAGGTGCAACATTTCATCATGTTAAAGTGTCAGCATGCCTTGGGAAGTCGCTATAGGGCAGGTGGGCAGGTCAAGAAAAGTTGAATGAGATGAGTTATTGAAGGTCAGTGCCGTACGTTCGTGTCACATCCATCAAAATTTTAATTTGGAAATCTCAACGTACAACATTATTGGAAGTTGAATTCATGAATGATATGAGTGAAGGGGCAAGGGGAACTGTATTTTTGCATTGTATTTTGGAAGGTCACATCGCATGTTTCATCATGAAAAGCAGGTATTTGTAGGACTACCTCCTTGGTATGATAATAATATAACACGTCATAATCAATGTCGAATGTGATTGGTCAAAGATAATTTACGTGTACCAGTTCGGATGCATGATTGACAGATTTCGCTGTACATTCACCATCGGATATAGCTTGTACGTGATTCGCAGCAGGTCTCAAAGATCCAATTTTCTTAAAAGTTTACATAAAAAACATTTGTGAAAATAGCAATGAAAGACTATATAAAACATATACAGATTGCATTTTTAGAATTGTTGGCAGCTTTTGATGCCCAAAACAGTGTCTCAAATATTTTGAGAGCCACGTTTAACCAGTTACCTCCAATTTTTTAATCCCCCCAGAAAATCTAAAACTTCTCGAGTCTACCAGCTACCTTGCCGTGTCTCCTAATTTTGATCGATATCATCTTTCCGTTTAATGCTGAACCAGTAGGGCCTATAATGTTGGATATTTCCTAGTATAAATTGCCTAAACACGCCGTCGGATGACGTCTGCACCATAGCAATTGCGTTTAGTAGCCGTCTTGATTTCTTCCAATATTGACTACGCAGCATTGGCTACCAGTGTGGATGTATTTAAATGTTTGCAGGTGTTAAATATACCCTGAAAAATGTAAAGATTAGCCTGAGAAATACGCCGAAAGTTTAGTACCAATAAAAAAAATCGGACCTCAAAGGGAGTGTTCAGAGAGTGAACCTCTCCGAAATGAGGGGCGGTTAATGAGAAATGTTTTGCAAGTCGGCAATGGTATTTTTGTGGTTTTTTAGACGGGGGCGGTTATAAGGGGAGGGGCGCTAAATGGTCGAATACGGTACAACGGATTGCTAAGTGGTATAGCTGGCGGCCCACATTAAAATGCAACAGGTCTGATTGATGCAAGGTGATAGCATAAGTGCGTCTACATTCATCATGTGTGAGTTGCCAGTGGTTAGCGCTGAAATTAGAACACACTGCAAAAATGCTAGTGATTGGCCAATGAGTTACCGACTTCATTAGTATGTACTGCATCTTTGGTCAGTTGTGAAGATGGTAGGAGACCAAAGTTGCAGGGAAACAGCGCACATTATTCGGGCTAAAAATGTAAGGTTGTGGCTGCCACTGATTTTGGTACTTCAAAGTGGATCAAAATTGTCACCACTTATGACGTAAAATTATAAAAAATGCTTGAAAAGTTACCTGGCCCCGATATTTCATATGATTTTCATTATGACACATAATAAGGGCAAGGTCATGATGAATGTCCCTAACAGGATTATTGAAGTCAACTTTGTGTATTTAGTATTAGTTGGCCAAAGTGCCATCATTCACATGTTTTAATGCACTTCTACACCCGTTTCCAAGTCTCTGGGAGAAAAATAAGTCAAGTAGCCAAGATAGAGCGCATTCTGAACATGTTTTAAAAATGGTAAAAGGAAAAATATTCTAAGTAGTTCTCAGCAACAACCATCAAAATGCAATCCAATGATGGAATGTCACATGCGACCATTTCAAACCTCCTCATAGCCGTAAAACATGCATGTCTTTCAGAGTAACTTATTGGTCAAAGCAAATATTATTTATGTAGTATGTGTTGTGGCCTAAGCATCTGCTACTGGACTTTACATAATGACTGTGGTAGGGATTTTCCCATAGGGGCCTCTTTTATCCAGAAAAATCAGAATTGGTTGATCATTACCCCCCCCCCAGTTTTTCTGCCACCACTCCTACAGGGTGCTAATTTAGCTCAAGTGACCCAACTTGAGGCAGAAGCAGGAGATCATATACACGAATCCTACGGGGAAGCCCTCGAAAGGACAACCCTCTGTACGTCGCCGCCCTTACTGGGGGGCATCCCTGCCACCAAACACACATTACACACACGCCGCATATTGCTTAACGAACGAAATAATAAGCCCATAATCCTGATAATAAGAATTTACAACCTACATTTTTTGTCGAATTGGTTAACAAATTTCACCCGTTTATATTTGCCATAGTATGTATGGAAGGCTGAAGTCAGGTACCTGTGGCCGGTAATCTAGGCTGGTGTGGAATTCCAGGGCAGATGTCATTACTGTGTTTGTTAAAAATGAAGGTTATCTCGCCCACTCTTTGGCGTGACTGAGAAATGAACGCTTATTGGTTAGAAAACGTGTTAAAAATTGGTAATACAGCCGCGTGAGAAAATAATTTTTCGTAAAATTCAAACAACACGGTTCCAGACAAAAATAAGTAACATAGCCTTTGAATATTACGTGTACGTGAAAACTTGATAGTTCCCAAGACCGATCGTATTTGCCGAAAAACGACATCTTCCGATTCGGGTTGTTGGTGTTTTAGAAAGCTAGACCTTCCGTGCCCATGTGATCTATTTTTCGGAGATCTGAACAAAATTATCGCGTTTGTGCATGGACTGTGCTACGAGCGCCTTGACTATCAGTACACGTGAAAAATGACCGGCGAGTTACAATTTAGACTGAAATGGATATCTTGATTGTTTTCATTCATTTGTGTCCTTAGCGAGTGAATTTCGCACGCAGTTTTCGTTCTTTTTGTAACTTTTAAATCGCTATTTGTGCAGCCCAAGAAATTACATTTTTGTTCCTGAACCAGCCGCCCAGAGGATGAGTATACAAATTGATAACAGTGATAGTGTTTGTTTTTGCCGTCCGAACTGATCAAATTATCGTTCTTTGTGGTAACACGTACACGTAAACGCGGTGTATACGATAAATGCCACAGCATGGCCCCCAGTCATGGCGGATGGTGAGTGCGCCGCCCACGGCGTCGGGGCGATAATAGTCGCCATCGGATTCGTGTACATAGTGCATTTGGTTGCAGCTAGGGGTTCAATTCTCAGTTTGAGCCATGTTTAGCAACATTTAACTTATCTTCTAATATAACTTGGCACATTTCTGACAATTTTTATCTAATCTAATACAAACTATATATTAGAGGTAAAAGAATGCAATTTTTGTATTTTGGTCAGTCTTTTGTCAATGTTGAATTACAATCTACAACCATGTTTAAGATTTCAAATAATTTTGAACCATAACATGACATTGAAAAAAACTACCAAAACATGCATTCCAATTTTATTGTCCACTTCAAAGCAGAACCATCTAAACCAATCAGCTCTAGCTTTTTAAAAACTGGGTTCAACTGGTTTCATAAAATATGAGTATTTTTTCGTCTGCATTTCAACCAGTTTTACCTCATTTTACTGGTTTCAACTGTGGTGAATGTTTTAACTAAGTTTAAAAATCCTGTTAAAGGTGTCAAATGAAGAGTTCAAAGTCATATTTCTGTGATATGTAGTGTTCATACTAGATTAGACACCCAATAGATTCCTACGTTCATTTGGCTACAGAAATAACTTCAAATGGAAACAAAAAGGAGTGATTTGCAAAATATTTCATTAGAAACATAGGCGTAATTTCCTATTGCTCCTATAGGAATTAGAATTTCAACAATTTTTGTGCCAAAGAACTGTCACAGGTCAATCCTGCCTGGAAAAGTGGGAATTTGGAATCACATTCCTGGAAATTCCTGATATATGGGCGGGAAGTTTTTTTTGTTTAAATGAGGGCCATTCTAAAAAAGTGAACCATAGAGGTTATTTCATTCGTTGATCCACCAATTGTTTGCATTTTTGCCTTAAATAAGTAACCGTGTTATGTTCTTTAGTACTTTGCGAGATCTACACGACCGATATAGTTTTCTATACTTTTAAATATCATGATCTCTGTCATTTTACTCCATACACCTAAAACATGCAAATGTTGTTTCAGTAGCCTCTGTGCACGTATTTTACAATTCTACAGTTACCTCAATAATCAAATATTTTATTCATACAGTGGTTTTATTTCTTAAATGCATCAATGATATTATGAGAGGTATCAATCTTCCAGATAACATTTCTTGGTAAGCTAACAAGAAGCCAATATATGGATTCCGCAAAATCATTGTATAATTCCGTTATCGAGGTCTTAACTCAATTATTTGAAAAATGTAACTGCAATGATAATACCTTTTTGAAATAGCTCAAAGGCAAAAATAAGTATACATTGGTAATTCATACCAGCAAAAAAATGCCTTTGGTTGCAATTGGGCCTCGATAAAAAATTATATTCCAAAATTAAATGGCGTCCTTGTTTAGCATGTCTATTACGTTATAGGCAAATCGAATTGAGTGAGAGTCTCGACACTAAAGATATTTGGCTATAGACACACATACCCCGACCTTGATTAGTCGAGAATAATTAGGATTACATGCACCCGCCCAAGTATTAGATACCTTGAAACGCATCAAAATGTATTATTACTTTATGTATAATTACGTTTTCCCAAAAACTGAAGACGACGAACAATTACAGGAATCCTCTAATAACGTCGCAGGTAATTTTTACGCTCTTGCCAATTGGCTCCTCGAGTATTTGCTGGAATTGTGCACAGACCAAAATAAGGTAAGTTATTCACTTAGCTTTAAAACCTTTTTAACCCAATAGTTTGGCGTAATAATATACACACTGCAGGTACCCATTGTGCTGGGTTTGTGCCCTTTGGTGGTAATAAAGAGGGAGTATAATGTCTTGTAAGTTACTGCCACAGCCGTATGTGCCATGCAGTGGTCACTGGGGCTATGACACATGGTGTGCTTATAGGGTTTTTAGTTGCACATTACGGCTCTTGCGTGAGATAAACGTAATATAACGCAAAGTTTTAGGGACCTACTCTAAAATCTTTTATGTTACAATCTTTGTTCACAAAGTCTTAAAGGTCATGGTTATTATAGAATTTGTGTGAAGATCGAAACAGAGGTCTGACTGTCCGCGCTAATAGATAGGCCAGGGAAAAGAATATTGCCTATAGAACCTCAGTGGCGGCTTGTTTTAAATCCAGTTGGCAAACTTAATGATATGGTTAATATTCATGAACAAATTATACATCAGTAAAAATTATATTTAATTCTATTTTTTTAGCGGTATCGTAAAAATGAAACAGAACTTTCGGATGATACTCAACCCTGACTCACGAAGTAAACGCGTCCGGAAAACTATTATATACTAAGAGATGAATTTACCAACCCGAGGCACAGAAAGAAGGGAATATGGCTGTGATTCGCCACAGAAGCCAAAAGCCAAGAACGAGGTGCATTCAATGATGCAGTAAGCCATCAATTGGGATGTTTAGGGAATGTGTAGTTGTGGGTCATAGGTCATGTAGGGTCATTACGGTCAATTGACATATAAGCCCAGGGTCTTGGCCAGTGGGTTATCTGAGAGCAAAGTTTGGTGGCTATACAACTTAACTTGGAAGAAATAGAGAAGTGTAGATATTTGGGGTCAAAGGTCAAGTAGGTTCATTGGAGGTCAAAAGAAACGGCATATGGGCCATAAGAGGTTATTCTGTACATACCATAAGAGATCTGAACCGGTGGTTTCTTTAATAGTATTAAACTAGGGGATCCTCGGATTTGGCTATCATCTGTGTTTGGCGGATCACCTGGCTAGAATGACCCTAGGGTTTTGCGGTTCCTTGACCTTGGAATGACCCCTGATGACCTTGCCATGACCTTTAAAATTTTCATCATCAACAATCGACCCGCCCACAAAGTTTCACCTGAATACATCAAAGTTTACCCCATGGAGCTCTTTGAATTTGATGACCCCTGATGACCTTTGATTCCACAAACAATCAGATCGGTTTCTCGTTTAAGGTCAAGGCACCCACCCACGAAGTTTCAGGAAGGTGCACTCCTCGGTCTCAGAGAATATGCAGTCAGACAGACAGACACGTGACAGACAGAACACCGGTATAATATATAGATGTGGGCAAAGGTTTGAACGGGGCCAAGGTCATTTAGGTATTAGAGGTCAATGTACTTTACACAGATATGGTCCTAACAAGTCCTTTGAGCATGGTTGGTGGTCACTTTAATTATTTGCAGAAATTGTATAAACTAGTGTGGAGCCCGCGGCGGCGAGTGGGTCTTCGCTAGCTGAGTATACTCTAGATGAGTATTACTGGAATGTTTCAGAACAGAAACCACAGGTACTGTTTTCGACCTAATTAGCACCCTGGGTGGCTTCATATCCATACGTCAAGCATGGGTATGAAAAAACAGCCAAGTTACCCAAACGTGACCCCTACATGACTTCTGACCCCAAAATGACCCCTCGAAAAATGTGACCACCCACAAGTGGTACGCCGAAGCTCTACCACCATATCAAAACTCATATCCATACGTCAAAAGCACGGCAAGTTACCTGATAACGAGCCCCCTGGAGACCTTTGACCCAAAAAGGACCCCTCGAAAACATGACGACAAAAACTGTACGGCCGAAACTGATACCACCATACCACAAACTCATATCCATACGTCAAGCATGGGTAAGTACCCGAAACGACCCCGGAGACCTTGCAGAGCTGCAACATTGAGATATGGAAAGCGGGGAGATGATCTTGGAAATCAGGAGATTTGATTAGAATCAGGGAGATTTAAAAAAAAATAGCGAAGCATTCAGTGTAATACCTCTTCAAGAGGGATACAGCCCAAGGGATTGTCTTAAAGCTTCAATTGAATGCTTCCAATTTAAGGAACTGTTCTAGTAGGAACTTAGGCCATTTGGATTTTAAAAAAAGAATATGACATGAAAAAGGTTGTTGAAGAAAAGTCACCTTTTAAGGTTCGTCACTTGAAAACGAAAGACCTACATAGTTATGCACGGCATCATGAGCTAGAGCTCTTCAAATAAAGCTGTCCCGAAAAAAAATTGACAGAGTTCCGCCGTATGACAGCCCCCTTTAAGGAACTGGCAGTAGGAAATAAGCATTCATGGAGCTTTCACCAAAAAATACTATTGCAATGCCACGTCCAAAGTAAAAGTCCCCTTAAAGGCCTAACTTGACAACGAAGCCATCTACAAAACATATGAACTGCCACCTGAGAAGAGCTCTTAAAAATAAAAGCTTTCCCGAAAAAAAATTGACAGGGAGCCGCCGTCGACAGAACCCCTTTTAGGGACTGTCAGTGGGAACAAAGTCCAAAAACCAGGCATAAATAATTATAACCTAACACTTTTGCACTAATAGTAATGATGGAGCAATGTCAAAAAGGGAAACAGCAAATCACATCAGGTTCATTATCGTGTAGGCCTATCCCTTTGCACCACTGGGAGATAATGTTGACAAATTTAAGAAACAGAAAGTCTATTACAATTAATGGTTAAATATAAAAAATTGCTGTGCTGGTCCATCCGAAAGTCGGGAGAAAAACTATGTCAGAAACCAGAGACTATATTATATTTTCGCCTAAGAATGTGTTACTTAATTTTTTTACTTGTATACGTTTTAGTGTATCTCAACACCACAATCATTTTCCAGACCCCATGATACCTTTGACCCCAAAATGACCCTCCAAAATGACCATAAAAACTCGTAACGGCGAAACTCTAACCACCACACCAAAATTCCATCCGTATGTAAAAGACGGTGAAAAACCATAGCCGACAAAACCCACAAGCCCACAAAGTTGATTTTTTTAGTAATATAGATTTTGACCAAATGGGGTCAAAGGTCACTTGGGGCCATTAGAGGTCAAAAAGGCCCTGGGTCATCATAGGTCATTTTGCGCATACCCAGTAACGAGTCCTGGACCGTGGTGCCTTGAGTTTGTCATAGCATTTTTAGTTTCGAAGTGTTTTATCATGTAGATTGACAAAATGGAGGTCAAAGGCCATATTAGGTCAAGTTTTAGAGGCCACTCTGTATAATATACTCAATATGAGATTGGGTCAGTGGTTCTTTTGACTATGTGTGAAGGTAATCGGCAAAATGTACCTAACAGTTTACATCACACTCCAGGGTAACACGGCATGCCTTACATATCTGTAATGCAGCAAGCTTGATAACAATCGTTAGCATCTCTTTACAGCAATACACCCACTTTGACGCTTGGTTCCACACGTAATAAGGATATCAGAGGGGTCATTGACATACTCGTAGCAGAGCAAATTGTCGGGGTTTACGGTTTTTTGTTAAATTCTCTATTAATTTTCGTATGTTCAGGCCACTTGAGGGACTTACCCTCATCAAAAAATAGAGGATTATTATGGACAAATTCCGCTGACCGCGTGTTGAACAACCTGTTAGATATTCTGTCAAAATGTAATTAATTTCGGCAGATGTTTCCAAAGATTTTCCCTAGTATGCTATGCTTACGCCACTTATTTCAACATTTCGCTCTCATCGAAGCGGGATATTCAAAGGTAAAGTCCAATGTTAGGCCAATCATGTAGTGCGCAGCACAATCGACACAAATATCTAAAACCCGTCAAAAGTAAGGCAAGCGTGTTTGTCGTCCCAACTCGCAATAGAATATAGTATCCCAGTTGTAAGGGTTATTAAAAATATTCCGAAGTATGCCCACCGCTGTCGCAAGTAAATACCATCTTTTGGTTTATCTATTTATTGGATCGAATATTTATATCTAGAAAACCAATATATTAAAGTGCCTTCAACTTCAAGGGACCGCCTTATAAATTCCTAAACTGGTTTTCAACAGTTCCAAGGTGCCTTAAAAACGGTCAACGAAGTGTTACAGCGTTAGAGGAAAAGGCCACGCTGGGGGCATGGTATATACATTGTATCGCAAAACAGCCAACAAGAAATAATAATGACAACCAGATAAGGCTTCTCAGCATACACCAAAATTGTTTCTCAAGGACCTCCAAAAATATAACCAATATATATCTCAAAACTAAAAATTCTCAACTTGCGTCGAAAACCAACAAGCAAAACAAACAAACCCCAACTTTCAACCATCCATTACCATAAACACTATGCATAGCGGTATAAATGCCATAATGGGAAAAAAGGCTTGCCTTCTGCAAAGGACGATACCACGCTACCAAATTGCTAAGGTACGGACTTAATATTTTGCGTTTGGCTTCACTAAATAGGTAAATTATACTTCTGCTGAAATTCTTTGAGACTTGATTGCAAAATACCCCGAGTTATAAAAATAACTCAAGTATGATCTAAAGTAAACAACTTCTTTTTGTATTCTAGTCGGCGACTTCACCCAGGGAAATGTGTTTACACTAAATCTACTCAAGTCAAATGAAGTCGCCACTTGGGTTGACCTCAGTCCCTGGTAAAGCCCCTTGGTAGATATGGTTAACACGATCACATTTCATTTACGCCTGAAGAACCCCACTAGAACAGGTTAATAGGTGCACACATAAATTCCTAGCATTCAGTAAGAAAGACGACAAGCACGGCATCAAATGATGTCCAAAACTTGACAAAAAGCTATAAAAGTTACCAAACTGAATGCCGTCACTAAAATTCCAAAAAATAAAACTACGGAGAAAGGCCCACTAGCTCAGACCAATTTGCCAAATTTTGGGCGAAACGGACAAAACGGCCCGACTAGTTTCGCAAATAAGAGGCCGACATATTAAAACACGCTCTCTAGATGGCACTAATCCATCAATCAATGAATTGATGGATTAAAAAGGAAAAGAAGAACTGGGCAGCCGCTGCTCCGTGGGAATAATGCGATTTCCAAAATGAACCATAAAGTGATTAACAAATATTGGGGTGGGAAACACGGATTGGTATAAGGCAAAATTGGAGGACACTATACAGAACTGAATGTGGTGTGATAGCAGTAGCTTTTGAAAAGTATTAATTTAAGATATAGGCCTAAAAAGTCTGGTTTATAAAAGACCAAAATAACCTAATTCCGAAAAAAATGAGCTTACATTTTTCATGTTTATTAAAAACTAACCTATTTACGTATTCATTGTCGTTATTGAAGCATGTTGAAAGTGGATTTATTTACAAAATACGTTTATTTACTGCATTATGATGCTCACCTATACGTTATCCATACCAACAACGTGAAAACAAGGATATTGAAATAGATTTACATCGTAAATTCATGCAAGTGATAATGAATTTTAAACGAGGGTTGAAATATGCTTATCAAAGGCAAATTAATTTAAGCCCTAAGAATATAGGCTTACTATCCGTATGAAAAAAAAGATCTGTCTTGTTTTGAAAACTTTAATAATATCGATAAAAAATACAAACTAGACGAGAGAAGGACTGCAGTTTAAAGTACAAATTTGTATCAGACCAGTAATTGATTTCACTACAAGCATTCCTGATATGTCTCGTACCATTAAGTGAGAATTCATGAATTCAAGGGTTAACACTTTTTTAAAATCAAATTATCCGAGTGCATATCGATAACGTAATATACAAGGCCCAAAAAACAGGAAAAAAACAACTTAATTGAGTTCCAATGTTAAAAATATGGGAACCGTGGTGTTCATTAATTTTGTTGTTCCATGATGTATGGTATGTTAGCTAATATAAAAAGTTGTATGATAAATACATTTTTGCGCGACTAGGAATTGGTTTTTCCGTTTTTCAAAATTGAAGTGGCGTCACTTTTTTGCGTAGCCCATAAAGAAATACATAAGATGTGAAGGGAAATTTTGCAATCGTGGAGGTGAATTTGGATTGTATTCCTGAGAAATTTTGCATTTTCCAGCCCTGCTCAATCCTTTCAAAATGGGGATATTTTTGATAGAAAGCTTTACACCAGGCAAAAATCAGAATATTCACAAGTTTTAGGGACCCCTGTTATTTGAAATTTCCTCATTGCACCTTTAAACTAGAATCAACTTAATCTTGAAAATTCACTCAAAAGTCTAGTCAAAGTTTAAACACCAGTTTAGCTGGTTGATTTTACATGGCCATTAGAAACTAATGGTTTTGCCTAAGATGCTTTACAGAGCTCTGCCTAGAGATACTTCATCGCAGTGAACCCTTAACAGCCTAGCCTGTTAAATGGTGTTGGGGTCTGCAGGTCTGCACTAAGGCATGAGGGCTAATTATAAGGGGAAACATAATGCATTGAAAAGAGGGTTCTAGTCTAACTGTACCTTCAATCTGATCTTGATGATTGGTGTTAGGCATTCAAATACGATGCAAGTGTTAGTTTATGCACATAAGTATCTAGAATATAGGTGAAGTATTCAGACACAACAAGACACATTCAATATTGTCATGTACCTACCCCTACGTGGTTGGTTTGAGTCGGGAACGAGGAAGTGCAAATCTTAACCCTACAAAAATAAATCGGTACGGTATCGGCTACATGTAAACACCGCAAGAAGTCAAAACTCTTAGTATTCCCGACCATTGTAGTATTTGATTGGCAGATGGCCTCAAAAGTTATTTATATAAAAAAAAATTCATTAGAAATTGAACGTTGTGACAACTCTTGAAGCATACAAGAGTTTAAAAGGAAAATATCAATACAACTCTGAAATACACAATTAAATATATGGACTGTTTTTGGGCTAGATGCCTCATACTTATTTCTAAGAGGATGTGCTAAAGAAAATGAAAAATTATCATGATCATTGTCCTGAAATTAAACAGAACAACAAACAAAAACAAACAACCTAAATGAAGATAATTATAACAAGGCAGTTTCAAACCACAAGTATCACCTGCGTTCGCGATCCACCTTTTTCACTCTCCGCACAGTTGACTCGAATGACCTCTGACTTGGTATGTTACCTTTAAAGGAGTTTTGTTCCGATCTCTGTCTATTGTGTTCCCTACTTGATATGAGGAGCCTGGCACTTGCACACATTCTTCATACAGTTACCGGGGGAAACAAACTGCGGTTTTGATAGTAGAAGCAATAATGAAATTGCAACGCTTCTCAATGCTCTGCTCAATATTGTGGTTAACCATTCAATGGCAGTTTCTTACTTATTATATTGGGAATAAAATGGATTTGCCGGTAAAATTTCTGGACGGACAATGACAAAAATACAGCCTTCATCTGATAGAAATTACAAAACAGCTGGAAACTGTAAGCAATTTCATGGCTGATGCCCCGGTTCAATTCGCATGATTGAAACCGGTAAGTACGCACTGCGTATTGAAGTTATTTTTAGGTTGAAGGCTCGCGTCCTACGCGTTTTGCTACGTTCGCGCGCGCCTGCCCCAACGTTGCGTCTCGTTGCGTAGGATCGTGGCGTTCAAGGGTTGTTCGATTGTTGTCACTGGAGTGGTGCGCATTGCTTGTTTTGTTGTATTTAAGCCGTAAAGCATCGCGAAATTGGGTTAAGATGAGACCTTAAAGGATAAAAGCGTGTTTTAGAATGAGAATAAAGGTATGATTTTGGGAACCGGTATTTCTTTACACGAATTGAAACCGGCGACACCTTATTTTTGCGTGAAGAACTCGGCCTCCGGGCCTCGTTCTTCCACTAAAATTAATGGTATCGCCTTGGGGTCCATTCGTCGTAAAGAGAGACGCTTCCAAAAATCATACTTTATTCTCTAAATCGATACCACTTCCGGATAACGGCGGGGCTGGGGGGGGGGGGGATCCAAAAGACGATCGGAACACACACTTTAACCCTACCATAACAGTAAGTTTCTATGATGCCCTATTGCCCGAGTTATTGGTTGGAGCAATTGGGAAGTTGAGGTGTTCCATGAATGCACAAACAAAATTTGAACAAGGTCAAACTGAAACTAAAACACACACACACGGAAGGCTATACACAATTCGGAATAGTATGCGTGTTCCTGCCAACTCTTGCAGATGATACAAAAAACTCTTATCTGCGGAATGTAATCGAGTTCAGTGATGTTGTTAGGGATACGAGTTACCAATAAATTTTGCTTACTGCTCATGGAAGTGTATGGATTGTCACATTTTTTTTTTGGAATAATGAAATCTCACATTTTTGCAGCCTATCCATATTGAATATTGGGCATTATAACATCCACACACATCTCACATGTGAGTGCAAGGTTTCAAGTGCAATAGCGGCCATTTGTCAGAAATTACCACCAACACACTATACGGCCACGGACTTTGGTCAGGGCTCTTGAAGGGTTCTTCATGCAACATAAGTGCTGAGGACCATTTCAAAGAGCCATGACTTTAGGAAAGACAAGTCATTCTAATAATTGCAGGGCACAGAGGTATACATGCAGCTATTGCATTATTTACGACCTTGTTGCACCGAAGAAACATGCCTACTATCATGTGCTTTTTCCATAAAAGGCCATATAGATCAGTGCAAAGTGTAAATATAATTATGCCAATTACTGTGTTTTAAATCTTAAAGGTGCAACGAGACGATTTGGGGGCTCCCATATAGTGTGTTCATATGTAGTGATTTGTATAGAGAGGACCCCCCAATGATATCTTACTTGTCTTGCTACCAGAAATGCCTTGAAAGTAAAACAAAAAGGCGATTTTCTTTGCTTAATTTTCAATATAAAAACATAGGCTGAATTTCGTATTTGCTCCCATTTCACAATTTTTGTCCAAAGAAATACTTTTCAGCTTAATCTTTTCACAGGGGATTTTTGATGAAAAGCTTTAATGGGCAAAAATCAGAATTTCAGAATTTTTGCGACACCGGTTATGTGGAAAATCTCTCGTGCACCTTCAACACTGATAAATAACAATGAGGGCCATTTTTAGAAATCAACCCCAGTTATTTGTAAATGCAGGAATGACACTTAAAGCTTCTTATGTACCAGTGATATTGCTATAATATGTTTGATACAAAGGTTATGAATTGTTTATGAAAACACTCAATACGTACGATCTTTGACAATTTCTTCATTTTGGTTACTGAATGTCATGGCAGCTTTCTCACGCTCAAACACACTTCACATTCGCTCAAACATCCTGAAAATAAATACCACCCAAAAAGTTTATTGTTGTTAAGAAACACAGTAAAATTCCCTTTTTTTAAATAATAGGGCTTTATACTGTAAATGAGGAATTTCACAAGGGTTATTTTTTGCGAATTTTGCGAATAACGCGAAAATAAAAAACCTCACAAAAATGTTCCCAATATACATTGAAAGTAAGCCAATGTGATGGGCAATGCGAATTAGCACAAGCGAACATGTCTTTGTTGTCTCCATTCGCGAAACCTTGTGCTCGCGAAAAAATTTGATTGCGAAATATCCCCGCCTACAGTTGTTTCTTCATAGTTTTTATTTTGGGCAGGGTTACTACTATTAGCCATACACAAATGATGATATGGTAATACTCGTTTTCATTAAAGGATAGGCAGCGATTTGCTAATCACAAACAAATGAAAAAATCATCAAAATTCATATTTGGTATTTTGTTACTGGCATAGATGTTGCTAAACATAAATTGCAAGTGGTTGGCTTGAAATCCGGGTTTTTAAACACGCAGTACGTTTTATCTGCTTCGTAATTTCTATCGTGCGCGTCTCAAAATCTACACAACAGTGATTGTGGTTTAAACCAGCACAGAATCAAAGAAAGATCAGTAATGTTTTTGTTTGAGGTCAAAAACTGTACAAGTCATGGTGCACCAGGAGTCGCTTATAAATCGGGGATATTCACAGGGAAAGGCTGTTTGATCTCACGTCAGAATTTGATACGCACGATAGAAATTAAGAAGCAGATTAAAACGTACTTGCCTTGTCTTAAAAAAAACACGGATTTCAAGCCAACCACTTGCAAGTTATGTTTAGCAACATATATGCCAAGTAACAAAAATACCAAAATATGAATTTTGATGATTTTTCATTGTTTTGGATCAGCAAATCGCTTGCCTATCATTTAATGAAAACGAGTATTACCATATCATCATTTGTGTAGGCTAAGAGTATTAACACTGACAGCCAAAATAAGAAACTATGAAAGGATAACTACTGTCGGCGGGGGATATTTCGCAAGCAGAATTTCGCGAGCAAATTTTCGCGATTGGAGACACAAAGACATTTTCGTCTTGTGTGCTAAATTCGCAATTGACCATCAAGTGCTTACTTTCAATGTGTTTTGAACATTTGTGTGAGGTTTCTATTTTCGCGGTGATTCGCAAAATCGCAAAAATTACTTAATTTAAAAAAACAAAAAAATTCCTCATTTTACAGTTTATATAAAGCCTATGATTTAAAAAAAACGGGGGAATTTACTTGTTTCTTAACAAAAATAAAACTTTTGTGTGTGTTCTATTATTTTACAGGGATGTTTGAGCGCAGAGCAGAGTGAGTGTTTGAGCGTTGAGAAAGCTGCCAAGCAATTAGGACAAAATGGAAGAAACGAAATTGTCAAGATTCCGGTTACGTATGAGGTTTTAGACAATTCATAACCTTTGTATCAAACTATATTAGAGCAATTCACTGGTACATAAGAGAATTTAAGTATCATCCATGCAATTTACAAATAACTGGGGTGATTTCTAAAAAAAAATGGCCCTCATGTTATTTATCATTGTTTAAGAGGTGCAACGAGAGATTCACATAAAAGGTGTCGCTAAAACTATGAAAAATTCTGATTTTGCACCAATGTTAAAGCTTTTTATCAAAAAAGTCCCCATGTGAAAGGGATTAAGCTGAAAAGATTCTTTGGTACAAAAAATGGTGAAAGGAGAAATACGAAATTCAGCCTAGTTTATATTGAAAATTAAGCAATGAAAATCGCCTTTTTTTTCATTTCAAAGCATTTATGTAACCAAAGGACAAGGTAAAAGATATCTATTGGGGGGGTCTATCTATACGAAACAAGCTTTACATATGACACAATATATGGGAGCCCCAAAATCTCTCGTGCACCTTAGATTTTAAAAAACAGTATTGGCATAATTATTTATTACACGACTGACTCTATATGGACTTTAATGGAATTAAAGCACCATGATATAGCATGGTTGTCATGCGAGTGCAACAAGGATCGTGAAATGCAATAGATGCAGTGATACATCTGTGCATGCCCAAGTTGAAGAATGCCTTGTCTTTCCTAAGTAAGTGGCTCTTGAAATGGTCCTTCAGGCAACTTAGTTTGCATGAAGAACCCTTTCAAGAGCCAATGACCAATCTTGGTAATATGGTTTGGTGGTAATTTCTGACAAAATGGAAGGCTATTGCACTTATGACCTTTGCACTCACATGAGATGTGTGTGGATGTTATAATGCCCAATATTCAATATGGATAGGCTGCAAAAGAAATTGAGATTTCATTATTCCAATGGGACATATCCATACACTTCCTTGAGCCAGTAAGAAAAAATTATTGGTAAATCTTACATCCCTAACAACATCACATGAACTCGATTACATTACCAGATAAGAGTTTTTGTTATCATCTGCAAGAGTTGCAGGACACGCATACTATTCCGAATTGTGTATAGCCTTCCGTGTGTGTGTGTTTTAGTTTCAGTTGACCTTGTTCAAATTTGTTTGTGCATTCATGGAACACCTCAACTCCAATTGCTCAAACCAAACTCGGGCCATAGGTGCAACATGGAAACTTACATGTTATGGTAGGGTTAAAGGCATGTGTTCCGATCGTCTTTTGGATCCCCCACCCCCTGATTTACCCGGAAGTAGTATCAATTTTGATACCAGATGAAAGGCTGTATTTTTGTCATTGTCGTCCAGAAATTTGAGCCTTCAAATCCATTTTATTCCCAAGATATAAGCAAGAAACTGCCATTTTAATGGTTAACCACAAATATTAGCAGAGCATTGAATGAAGCTTTGCAATATGCATTATTGCTTCTACATCAAAACCGCAAGTTTGTTTCCCACGGTACTTGATGAGGAATGTGTGCAAGTGCCAGGCTCTCATATCAAGTAGGGAACACAATAGACAGAGATCGGAACAAACTCCTTTAAAGGTAACATACCAAGGTCAGAGGTCATTAGAGGTCAACTTGTGCGGAGACTGAAAAAAGGTGGATTGCGAACGCAGGTGATACTTGTGGTTTGAGAACTGCCTTGTTATAATTATCTTCATTTAGGTTGTTTGTTTTTGTTTGTTTCATGTTTATTTCAGTAACAAGTGATCATGATATTTTTTTTTTCTTTTAGCATCCCTCTTTAGAAATAATAATGGAGCAGCTAGGCCCAAAAACTCATATTATTTATTTGTATTCAGAG
>JAMKCH010001097.1:0-38686 GCA_023653785.1 Ophioderma brevispina | reverse complement strand
TGGCTGCCTTTGTTTACCTATTGTACCCCTATCGATCACATGACGATCGGCGTAAAAAGGATCCCACAATAAAAGCTCTCCGACGGTGTAAAGTCGCCGTTTATTCCGTCCACATAGAGCGTTATAATCCAATATATAATCCATTAATATATCCCAGATAGTATTGGTATAGTTTCACCTCTTCAAAGGAAAATGCTATGTTCAGTGAAGGCACGTGTGGTCCAGTGATGAACTACCGACTCCTTACTGAAGGTTGTGGTTTCGAGTCCGCTGAGGCCACTTGTTTGTGCACTTTGGCTAGGCACTTTACCTCACTTGCCTCTCTCTACCCAGGAGTGAATGGGGAGCTGTCAGGGGAATGTTAAAATCTAAGTGCTGATAGTGATAGGAGCTGCACTACGGTTGCGCCCAGTTGAACCGAAATGATTCTGATGATTTCCTAGTGATAGCGTAATAATAATTGTAAACGCCATGATGCTTCGGCGAATGCGGTACCTAATATACCGGTATTCTTATTATTTTATTATATAGTAGTAGGAGTATTCCGATTGAGATGACAACATCCAGTATCAATATCTCAGATAAGTTGGCTGCGAACCACATAGCTTGCGATGTACACTCTTCCGTTTTGTATGTCGGCCAGAACGGAATTGAGGAAGAGTCCTGTCGACCGGGTGTGACCTGGGGTCCCTGGTCGAGTCCATTCTCTTTTTTAGGGGTGTAATTATGGTATTTTGGGGCATTTCACCTCTCAGAAGGAAATGCATATGTTTTCAGTCAACATTGGTGTAAGGAAATCAGCTCAGTGAAATGATTGCACTTTTTGCCCACACTTATGACGTTTTGCGTCCTTTTCAGCGAACAAATCACATACAGTGATATGTGGTTATTTGGCTAATAGAATTCAATTCTCCCTTTCATTTGAAATGACGAAATCTATCCTGGGATGGTAAAATAAGGTTTTTAGACAACAAACATGATGTTGGGTGATTTCTTCAAAAGTATGACTGAATAGTAAAAAAGTCAACTTTCCACCCACACCCTGCGGCGCTGCCTGCAAACTTCGATTTTCAGATTCAGCTGAAAATTTGGATAAGAATAAATCTTCTCAACCGTCTGACCTCCGACGGGGCAATAAAACCTTGCGAGCTGAGTCCTATCAGTAAATAAAATCCATTAAAGTCTGATAAAGAAGCATTTTATTAAAGTATTGATAGATGCACTCGATCAGATAGGCCATACGAAATCTGGCATTTTAGTGCACCAGGGGGTGGTAACCACACACCCCTAACAATATTTTAATTATAAACACATAAAAAGGAACTCCCACCCCTTAAATTTGTCTGTCAAATACAAGGGATACATTGTATCTTACCCATATGTTGAAGTTATGAACCACTTGACCGAACCCATCCCCGTAGTTTTAAAATTGCAGAAAACCTATAGAGGAAATCAGTCCTACAGAGAAGATCTATAAATACAGTATGAAGCCAAAATGCGTTTACTAGCAACGTTTAAATCTTGGGGTGGGTTTGGTCAAGTGCGGCAAACACTGCTTCCCATTATATCTCATGTATGATATGATGTTCGTTTTGGAACTGACAAATATCAAGGTGATATCCTTTTGTGATGTTTATGTTGTTTTATGTTCCAGAAATGTTTTCCTGCTACCCCCCTGTATGTGTTGTGCTCTGTTGTTGGCTGCTAATTGTGAGCTTACAACCCTGCCTATTTGTATGAGGAGCGATGTGACGTCTTCATACATGGGTGGGAATGCTTGACAGATGTGTACTAAGGCCGTAATGTGGCAGAAAAACATCACTCAACGTGTTCACCGGTATAACTGTAAAAAAAAGTGAAGTATATAACAATTGTGATTAAACAAGTTTACATTACAAAAACACACATACTTCCCTATACTATACTCCCGTGCATTAACATGGCGGTTCTCGAACAACTAGTGTCACCTGCTTTTGCAATTCCCCTTTCCTTCACTCTCTGCGAAGTTTTTTTTTTACCCTCGATGACCCTTTGACCTTGCATGTGATCTTAACCCGACTATACTGCAAGTGTCTATTATAACACCTATACTTGAGTTTTGTGCCATGGGTTTAAAGGTTTCCCCCATGCATGACAATTTGAAAACGGTGAACCGAAAGCTTCAATCTCTGCACAAGTTGATCTCTAATGTATTAGACCTGATAGTGACCAAACCATACCATGACATGACCAGTCTCTATGTGGTGCACCTATGACCGAGTTTAGAGGCAATTGGACTTAAAATATCCATGCACAAGACAATTTGAAAAAGGTTAACCGAAACTTAACAAACAGACATACAGAATTTCACTATAGTGAAGGTGACTAAATGCATTGTTAAGGATAAAATACACACTTGATACTTTCATATTTGGCGGCGACAAACAAACCCAATCAGCCCAAAAGGTTGTAACTGATGGTGATGGGGGACCCCAATGTCAAATGTTAAATAGATATTTTAAAGGTGGGTTAATGACATCAGGACTCCCCTGAGGTCACAAATGGATAAACTGTCTCTGAACCTTTTTGTCAGTTGAAATGCTATTATTTTGAACCAAATTGAACAACTATTTACCCAATTTTGTTTTTGTTTGATTCAAAACCAACAGACTTATCATTTGCATGTTAAACATTGCATGTCATATTGAACCAGTCTTACTTAAAGGCACTATAAGTGATTTAATAAATAAAAAAAAATCATCAAACAATCAGATTTTGCATGAACTTGTAACAAGTATAGGTTTTCTAACATGCCTACACGACCAAAAGCAACCTAAACCAAGACAAAATCAGTATTTTAGTCATTAGGTCCGAACGGACCACTTATGCAAACACGCTAATAAAGGGGAGAATGTAATTTGAACAATGCTGTTTCTTCCTTCTGTCAGTTTTTTTTCAGGTGGAAAAAAAACTATGAGAATTCTACAGACTTATCCATTATTTTTCACACTTAAGTGCCAAGGGGGGGGGGGTTCCATAGTACCCAACATTTGATTTTTTTGCGGCGATTTCTCGGTTAAGCAAATTTTTCATGGAGTTTTTTGCTACTTGTTTGATTTATGAATACGCTGATTGATACAAAAAAAAATTATTAATTAAATCCCCCACGGCTTCATTAGATAATAGGTTTGGGTCCCTAGGAACACCCCCCCCCCCTTGGGCACTACGGAAGTGAAAAAATCAAGATCTTTTACTAATAAAAATTAAATTAAATCTTGGGATTTATTGGCTTAGATATATACCTTAGTAGGCAATTAATTAATAATAATAATACTTAAATCAAATAACCTTTTATATGCTGATAGCATCAAATTCAATTGTATTGCCGTGCTCTTAACTGTGTTAAGTCTTATGGGGAAAAATATTAAGGACGATTCTGAAGTTTCTGAGAAAAATACAAGATGTAGTAAATTTGGTATATTTTGCAAATGATTATTTTAATGGTTATTCCTAGAGTACATTATAATGATTATTTGGTTCAAAACCTTTAATTGAGTGCGAGGATGGAAAATGTCGACCACTCTGTTTCGAAGCGTGGACCAATTCAACTGGCTGTAGGGTCATAGGTCAAAAGGTGATTTTCATTTTATGGGTATGTTGTTCTTACGTGACCCCCATTATTTGTGTTAGTGTTCATGATTCAAACTACACGGGGAAAGTGGTTATGGGTTGGGTCCCTAGGGAACCCCCCCCCCTTGGCACTAACGAAGTTTTTTTTTGCTTGCGGCACTTAAGTGTTAACATATTCCTGCAAAGTACAAATATTTTGACTCTTACAGATGAATCAATGATAGTTCTTTAATCACTCTTCACTCCCTTCATTGGTCAGAACTGTTGCAATTATAGTTTAACTCCTCCATGAGCACTATCTGCTAATTGGTCCACAATGCAACTTATGTGATTTATTTTCGGCCTATCAGCAACATGGTACGATGAAGAATAGTTGTTTGGTTGCAAGAGGACCAGAGCTTAAAATGAGTGAATTTCTACTTGTTTGTGAAAAGGAATATACAAAGCAACAACAATAAAAAATGTCGAATGATAGACAGGCAGTACGCCGGGAGTTAAACCTACCTGTAAGTAGAGTAGACATAACATTAACAGTCAATCTGGCAACACTGAGTGACTTGGGCAGCGCATATTGCAGACACAAATTGCAACCACCAATGGCAAAGATCTGTGGAATAAACATCTGAAATCAATTAGTGATCAGACTACAGTGTTTTGAGTTTAAAACTAATAGTGATACTTGTGGCTATTTAACTCCAGTAGTTGGCTACTGGGGGCAGATAAATTGGTGCTCTGATCATGGTTAATGGTTCAGTAATTGATTTGGTAAACTCACTATTTGAATAATCCCTATTTAATGCACTATGACACTCACTAACAGTGGTGGTGCCAGTTCTTCTTTGTCTGGGGGACAAGGAAAAAAATGGGAGATTGCCCCCATGCCACCTGGTGCCACCACTGCTCAACATGGGTTTCCAATGAGCTTGGAGCAAATCAGTTAAAAACCCCACATTTTGGGTTTTTTAAAAAAAAAATCACTTTTCTCCCCAGAAAAAGAAGTCTTGTGCGGCCACTGAACAAATATGTAAATAACAAGGAAAAGCACAAATAAAAAACGCAGTGAGAATCAACCCACTGACTTTGCAATGTTACGGTCAATATAGCACCTACGCCGGTGATTTTGTCATATTGTTGTTATGGGCTTAGATCTCAAAGCAATATTCTGTGCAAAAAATAGTACATTTGAACCTAGAAACTGGTGTTGTTACAATATTGAGTATGGCAGGGTAATCGCTTGGTGTTTTGAACCAATCCCATACTGCCATTGCAATGTGCCTGTATACTGTACTGTACTAAACATGTCAGTACTTAGGGATAAAAAAAGTGCTCAAGTTGGACCACAAAATTTTCATGATCATGATAAAAAAAATTGTGGATTGTGGGATGGACACCATGTGGGTTGTACCTGTTTGTCCTGCTGTGGTTGACTCAGTAACTCAGGGATGAACTCTAGACAGATGTGCATTGATGGAATGCCGCTACAGCCACTGGCAGCAACTCGGAAGAATAACCCTAAGGACAAATCAAAACACAAGTGAGATGAGGTTTATGGCCAAAACTATTCATTTTTCTGGAAATTAGCAATAATGGACAATGACTTAAAATGACCCACAGGATGACATTTGATCTCTATTCCTGATCTTGCCCAAATCTGTGTTGAGCCCTCATGCAGCCTTGGGTCGTTGTTTATACTAGTCTGGGAAGGAGACAAACAAATACAAAACGTAAACCAAAATCATCATCATCACCTGCTACTGCTGCTGGTGCTGCTCCTCATATCTCTTGCTCTTGAGCAAGTCAGGGCAAGACAAAATTTCTGCTTAAAACTTGATGTGAGAAAACAATTCAGCACTCCATATTCCTATATTGCTTACCTGGAAAGCACTAACATGGCCTAGGTAGGGAATCAGCTTTATGTGAAACATTGTTTGTAGGATAAGGAACCAAACCTGGCACTGAACATCTCGTATCACACTCAACTTGCTGTCATAAGTCTACAAACGTAAGAAGCATAGTATGTTATTAACATTAGAGTGTTTATTTCTCAGTAAATTGCACTATTAGTTATTAGGCAAGGATTTGTGGGAATGGATTACATCTGTCACGGTTCTGTATGGGCGAGGGTGAAGCTCCAATACAGATCCCAGACTATACTCTGTCATAATTCCTTTTCCCCTGCTTCAAGGACTATTCCAGCTTCACGCCATACAGAACCATGACAATGTCAAAGGAAATGCCCATATTCTGCGCGTTACACGCAGCAACTCTCGCGCGTGTATGTAGACAGCTATTTCAGAAAAGGAATTGTGAGGCGACTATAGATATAACCCACATTGCCCCAAACTGAGTCTAATAACAATCTTTCTATTGATTTGGATCTTTTGGTCCACTAAATCAAAAGAAATGTATACTTTTTATTGACCTTTAAAATATCTTTTTCTACCTTTTCCACAACATAGAGGGGGATACCATTATTGGGTTATTGATGCATACATAGTAGTTTATTGACATAATATGGTTCATTGGTACGCAATCAGGGGTATCCAGGATATTATTTTAGGTAGGGCGATCAGCCCAATGGAAATGACAGGCAAACTACCATGAACGTAGTCCTTTGATCCTTTTGATTTAGTGTTTAAAAATGTAAGCAGTGTCTTACATGTATCTATCTCCCTCCCTCTTGCCATACAGAAATTTAACATACCTTTTCATTTTCAAAAGGTAACAAATCTCCAGCAGTATCTGTACAGCTGCACTTTCCTGAGTAGCTACAAGGGCACCTTTTAACTCTTCCCTCTCCTGGTCGGTGGGCAACGGATTAGTGTGGTTTCTGTGTTACGTCTGCTGATGTTTGGCGTTCTCTGTAGGTATGCCGCCCGTAGGCTCGCGACGCGCCATGTAGCTAAGAGTTTTCAAGACGATGTCTAAAACAGGGGGACACCTATGGAGGAAATTTAAATAGCAAATTATATTGGAAAGAAGAATGTAAAACTTTGTCAAGTTTGTGTCATGTCTTATTGTGATTAGCCTGTCAAGATCATACAAAACATTTCAGAGTCATGCTCAATTTGATTGAAACATGAAGTTTTTGGCAAAGAAGGTATTTCAATCATTTGGCAATACTTACCTAAACACTCTTATATCACACCTTAGGACAATGAGGGGATCTAGCGTGATATCCTCCTCTGTGTACGGTGTCACTGGTTTGGTCTGGGTCAAGGCATTAACTGTGTTCACACGCAATCTAGTAAAGGATCGCACCCCTCAATATATAGTGTTGAGATGTAACAATGTCCACACCTAACCAATTGATCAACATTAAAGGTGGATGACCAAATTTCAGTATATAGTTTTATCTTGATACAATAGACTTCACCCCCAAATGCCATCCTATCAAGTTTCAAGCCAATATTTCAATGCCCATAATTACTTTGTAAAATTAATATTGGTCAACTCAAAATGGGGAGCATATTTTCGGTCATAACACCAACCCAACAACCCTTTATCCCTAAGATTTCACAGGGTATATGAGAAAAATAGTTGGCTTTATTCAGATACTAAAAATTTTGACAACTTCCGGTAAAATCTGGGTTCTGGGGATGAGGCTATTTAACGATCAGACCATGGCTCTTCAAGCACCATACTGTTGTTTATCTTGAAGTAATAAATGTGGGAAAGAAAGGCTTGGTGCACCTGTTTTTATTTATGTTTTTGTTTCTATGACACAGCTGTGCTCTGTTGATGACCTTCTAAACATCCAACACCCCAAATGAGAATAGTTATCGCTAATTGAAATTTGATGCACAATTTGTTTGAGATCACATGCACAACATGACTAGAGAAAATGGTATTTCTGTAAGGCAACCAAGGCTTCAATGCAAAACTTAAGAGTGTCATCAAACTATCTGAAGCATACTAGATATCGACATGGACTGGGTATCAGGCTGTCCCAAAAAAAATGTTAAACACTCGAACGACGGCATTTTTGCTAAAAAAGATGAAAAAAGACGCATGGGTTTGTGTTTGGTTTAGACCTTTGAAGCCAATAAAACAAGCGTAATTTGCCATTTTATTTCATTTCCAATCAGACTACGTAAAACAAAGATATGCTTCATAATTTATGAGAGGGCAAAAATCAATTGGTCCGAGTTCTTGCCTTAGAACACGTGTGGAATGCAGGAACCTCCCTTCTTTCCCCCTCCTGTGCAATATGAATACATTGGCTTATAGCACATTCTTTCTTTCATTCTTAAAAAGGAAAAAAATCGATTTTGCAATGTTTTTTATATTAAAAAGAAAAAATTGAAGTAATTACATTTTCGGGAAAGTGTTTTTTGGTGTTTTTTACTTTTTTATAAAAGAAAGAAATGTTGGCTTGAGTTTCTGCCATTTCTGGGTCGGGGAGATGTATGGCCTTCCATGGTGTCTGTTATTTCCAATTCGCCTGCTTCATTAGTCCTTGTAGGTTTATTATCAGAAGTTTCTTTTTTGTTTTACTTCGTGTTTTTGTGTTTATTCTGACGATAAAATCATAAAATTTTCTTGTGAGGGACCGGATGGAATCAAGAAGGAGCGGGTCTGATTGTTTGGTATTAATTTTGTTTGGTGTAGCATTCTGTGTAATTTGAGCGATTTGATTTTTTGATCGGGCTAACTCGCTAATGAAAGTGAACTGACTGATTAATATTTGAAAAAAAAAAAATATACAAAGTATTGCTGATCAGAAAGATGATCACACTTTTATGACAATAATGAGTTCAATGGATGTCATTAGCTTCAATAAGTTCCATGCCAATCAATAACACAATCATAACCCAATTTGAGTATGTTACAAATCACGTTCATAAATCTTACAACGGTAACTTTTGCAAATCCGGACCAATCCGGAATGTGTACTCTACTTTAACGAAGGCATATCTTTTGTTCTACATATCGCATTGAAATGAAATAACGGCAAATAAAAGCCTATTAGTTAGCTTTAAGAGCCAACCACCAACAAAAACCCATGCGTACTTAGGTTTTTACAAGATGCGTGTTTGTGTCCCGAGTCGCGTTAACCTTTTTTTGGGACAGCCTAAATACCTTCTGGGGATGCTGTGTTTGCCTCCTCCACAGTTGTTACCACCATCTCTTTGAATTCCTTGGTATATCATCTTCCAGTAGACCAGGGAGACTAGTGACAACAAACCTCAGCATATTCCATAAGATGATGGGGTTCACCGGTGTTGAGGGATTCCATCAGCAGTATGGATTGGCTGGATTCTGGTGACTTCACTAGACCTTCCACAAGCAAAAAAGTATGCACAAAATGAAATAACCGATATAATACTGGCACAAAATAACTCACTTTTTTTCTCAGTTTGCTACCTGACAAATTTGATTAGTAACAAACAGTACTGAAAACAGCATTTATTACACATTTCACTTCAAAACTTGATACAGGAACAGACTTTTAGGCTACTTCTTATCATTGACGTACCAAGGCAGGGGGGGGGGGGGGTGTGAATCGAGCACCAAGGGAATGGAGCCTGGGGAGCAAATTCTGAAGCCATCCTAATGACATGCACCAACAAGGTTTAACAGGATCAAATGCTCATGAAGCATGAGAAGAAATTAGCGTTCCCTCAAAAATCGCGGCAAAATGCCACTTTTTCTTTATTTTCCTGGATATTTCGTATGCCACAGTGCTTGTCTTATGGTCCAGGTCCATTTCACAGACCATTTTGTAATAGGTTTACTAGTCGTGAAAGTTTTTTTTGTTTTGTCTTACTCAAAAAGAACTAGTAACTCGTAGCAGAGACCAACCTTTTTGAGCAAGTTAAACTGAGGCAACACCATTTAGTTGGCCTTACAGTATCACAGCAATTAGTTAGAGAAATAAAGACGATGGATATCATGGTGGATACCGCCTGCGCTGGCAGCTAAAAAACGATGCCCCAAAACAAAAAATCTCATCTTTTTTTATTTCTCATAATTCTTAGAATTGCTGTTAATTGTTTTTATCTACATAATTTTTTGTCATAAAATATTCTTTACAATCATCAACAAGTAAGCCAAAAAACCCCGAAGGGGGCGACGGGTAACACACCAAGCAGCAGAGCATCAGCCCTAGGCCAGAGGCCAGGCTAGCAGAGCCCGACAAGGGTCCAGCTAAGCTGCATGGAAGGAACCAGGGCCAGCTACCCCCGAATGGAGATGAAGGGTCTAAGCCGAAGTAGCAAAGGCTAGGCGATGAAGCCAAGGGGAAGGTCAAAGGACCGCCAAGGTAACAGCCATGACCCTCCAAAGACCCCCCCCCCAGTCGGGGCTAAAGACCCAAAGACCGTACACATCCAATGGATCCATGGTCTTGACCCCAAGTGGGAACAGAGACTAACGCAGACGGCAAAACTGTCACTAGGCCGGCTCGGAAGCGTGCTAGGACCAGCGATCCCCAAGCGAGGGGAGCAGCAAAGTTGCCTCATAGCCCAAGTCCAAGTTCCCCACGGGAGACAGCGGACTAGGCTAGGTATTGCAGTACTTTTTAGCCTACAGCGAGAGCCTGAGAGCCATGACCGCCAAGGCCTAGATGGCCCAGCACCTAACCGGCAGAGACCAGAGGCCTCAAGTCCCGATGGTGCACACAGAATGGGCCCGGATTAGCACCGCAAAGGAACTAGGCTACCGGGACAGCATCAGTCAGCCGCAAACAGAGGCAGCGACGGATCGCCGGCGCCCAGAGCTGAATGCCCATGGGAGGGTAGCAGGACAGGCCAAGGTACCCAAGCTACCCGAAGGAAGCCCGAGCAGTGAAAGCACCCCCGCGGAGGCGGGGGCAGTGTGCACAAAGGCAAAGGTCTGGGCCCCGATGAAACTGCAAGCTATACCACGAGGATGCGCCCCACGCCAGGCGACGAGGCGGGCTAGGCCCGCCACCGGCAGGGCAGGAGCACCCTAAGCACACCCAACCAAAGAGGTGGGGGACCCTGCATGCAGAAGCTAGAGCAACGTCGGGAAATAGACGCGGTAACCCCGGGACTACACAAGTCTGAGAGGGTTCACACCATAAGGCAACATGCCAGCCCGATAAGGGGTGAAGCCACCTAGGCTAGGCCGCCCCCCGCGGGGGAGCCCTGCCAAAGAGCGGACTTGGATAGACCTGAGAGAACCGCCGAGACCTACGGCATCCCCAAGGGAGACAGGTCGCGGCGCCAAGAGTTGAACGTCAACACTAGTGAAGGCGGACAAGCAACGCCCGAGCAGCAGCCCCCGTAAGAGGGGACCAGTCGCAGTGGTTAAGGCCGAACATCAACGCCAACGACGGCGGATAAACAGCCACCACGCAACGAGTCCATCACCTCCGAGAGGTGAGACGCTATAAGAGGAAGGAGTACTCCGCGCCCGAAGGCGGGGAGAACAGCCCTAGAAGTCCCGGAGCTATACAACCCGCGAAGAGAGACTAATAGCGACATAGGCTACGCACGGGCATGCAGCGTGCCCTGAGAGGGCATGCTGTAGCCTGCACTGAGCCCCCCGCGGAGGCAAGCTCCGGAGGCTGCCCCATGGGGGCGCCGAGAATGGAAACACCCATGGGGTGTGCCGAAACGGCTGAACCGTAGCGGGAACTAGCGCTGGACGATCCGCACCAGTAACCGCACACGGTACCCCGCGTAAGCGGGGACCAATCTGGCGAAGCGCCGCGCGCCCCACCTAGCCCGTGAAGGCCTGGTGAAGCATGCAGCACGAGCCAGATAGCCTGCTAGCCACGCGGGGAGCAGTGAGCGTAACCGACACCCGCGGCGCCAGGTAACGGGGCGCCGAGGAAACCACCTCAGGGCTTAACGAATTAAGCCCCGAGGCTGGTACCACGGCAGCGAGTCCGAGGACCCCAAACCACGAGCGCTGGGTGTCAGTACTGGCAATGGATCGGCCCGTCCCGGGCATCATCATTGCCAACACACCGCTACCGGACGGACTGCAGCCGCCCGATCCCACAGGGAAAGGGCAGAGCAGACCACGCTAGCCTGCACCGATAAAGCAACGAGCTAAATCAGGCGAGCCAGCGCCGGCAGCGTGCTAGCCAGGCAAGCCCCCGAGGGAGCCGGCAGGCAAGCCCCCGAGGGAGCCGGCCGACAAGCACACTAAGAAGCAACCGAGGCTGCCATACCGGGATGTCCGCAGCCGCCAAAATCCCCAAGGGAGAAAGGCAGAGCAGACCGCGCTAGCCTGCACCGGTGAAGCCCCTAGGACTAGACCAGGCGAGCCAGCTGCCGGTAGAGACGGTGGTAGACGGGCGAAACTCCAGAGAGAGAAACGCAACTACTAACACCCATGAAGGAAGTAGCCGACTACAACATCTTTCTTACGGTGCTCCCCAAGGCGCGGGGCCGCCCCGGGAAGAACTCGGACGGAGCCCGAAAAAAACACCACCCCCCCTTTTTCATAGCGAAACATGACAGGGAAAACTGTGTCAAATGGCGAACCATTGAAAACAGCAAGGCCACCGCAAAAGAATGAGGACCACGGAGCGGAAAGCGAAGACCCGTTTATATGAACGCAACGGAGGAAAAAGAGGGTCGCGGGGGCGGCGAGGGGGAAGCGAGCCAATGGGCGCGCGTGTCGGACCGAGAAAGACGGGCAGAAAAACAAAGGCGAGCCGCGGTAAAAGACCCGGCCTGCCAACACGGGAGAAGAAGCGCCGCGCGCCCCAACTAGCCCGTGAAGGCCTGGTGAAGAATGCAGCACGAGCCAGATGACACCGCCGTGGCTAGCAGGCTAGCCATGCGCTTAGCAGGCTAAGCCACGCGGGGCGCAGTGAGCGTAAACCGCACACGCGGACGCCCAGTTAACGGGGCGCCGAGGAGGAAACACCATCAGGGCATTAACGATCAAGCCCCGAGGCCGGTACCACCGGGGAAACACCCAGAGCAGGTGCAGAGTCCGAAGGACCCCAAACCACGGAGCGCCGGGGCGGTACTGGCGATGGATCGGCTGTCCCGGGCGTATCATTGCCAACGCACCGCTACCGGATGGACTGCAGCCGCCCGATCCCCAGGGAAAGGGCAGAGCAGACCATGCTAACCTGCCCGATAAAGCAACGAGCAAATCGGCGAGCCAGCGACGGCACAGTGTGTAGGGACAAGCAAGCCCCCGAGGGAGCCAGCCGACTAGCACACTAAGAAGCGCAACCGAGGCTGCCATACCGGGACATGTACGCAGCCGACAAAAATTCCCCAAGGGGAACACAAGGCACAGGACCGCGGCTAGGCCTGCACCGGTGAAGGCCATAGGCTAGGACCGGGCGAGCAAGCGGCCGGAAGCGAAGTAGACGGGCGAAACTCCCAAGAGAGAAATGCCCTACTAAACACGCCATGAAGTAGCCGAATCTACAAACATCTTTAGGTGCTCCCAAGGCAGCTGGGGGCCGCCCTGGAAGAACCCTCGACCGTGAGGCCCGAACACCCCCCACCCCCTTTTTTCATAGCGAAAACATAGACAGGGAGGAAACGTCTGGTTCAATGGCGAAACCATTGAAAACAGAAAGGCCACCGCCAAAGAACAAGCACCAACCGGAGCGGAAGCGAGGACCCGTAATGAACACACGGAGAAAAAGAGGGTCGCGGGGCGGGAGGGGGGAGGAGCGAGACAAAATGGGGCGCGTGTCGGAACGGATAAACGAGGTAGAAAAAACAAAGGCCGAGCCGCGGTAAGACCCGGCCCGCCAACACGGAGACAAAGATACCGTGGCGGTAACAAAGTCACACGCTGGTAAGCATTTTCCACAAAGCCAGTTTTCACATATTTTATAAAATATACAACAAGCATAAGAATAAAATAATAGACACACACACCCATCAGAATGTTTATTGGATAGTAAACAAACTACAGAAACAGGAAACAGGCTCACAAAAATCAAGGCATCCAAAGCACGCAAACACGGTGCGGCAATGGCTGCCTTTGGTTACCTTTTTTCCCGCACAAAAAATCACATGACCGCAACGGCGGCAAAAAAGGATATATATATATATATATCGAAGAACTCTCCGACGGGGAAAAAAACAACAGCTATTTTCGACCAGGGTAGAGTGATATTCCACTTAATATAATCCAGATATAAATCCCAGTAATGATGTGGTATATATATAGGAGTAGTCCGATTAAAGAAAAGACCATCAGTCTGTAACACAATAAAGTCTCAAATTTGGCTGCAGTTAGACATAGAGCCGCAATGAACACACGTCCGTTCAGGTTGCTGCCAAAACGGAATAAGAGAAGAGCAAAGGTCATCTGGGTGTGACCTGGGGTCACTGGTTGGACCATTTTTCTTATGGGGGTGTTATAGGTATTTTGGGGGATTCCACTTCTCAAAAGGGAAATGCATATGTTTCAGTCAACATTGGTGTAAAGGAAATCAGCTCAGTGTAATGATTTATATAATATTGGATGGCTCTGAGGGTGATATGAGAATATACCACACGAGTCATGAAAATATCGAACGAGCCGAAGGCGAGTTCGATATTTTCTTGACAAGTGCGGTATATTCTCATATCACCCGAAGAAAAAGCCATCCAATATTATTATTGTTATATAATATGAAGCTGACTGTAAAATGCAACACAATTTGCGAAGTGGGGTATGGTAGTCACTTTCATCAAATTCATGACTTTGCCATGGCCTACGAATTCTGTTACCCTGGCAGTGGCAGGCAGACTTACGGTCAAAGCAAGCTTCGAAGGCTAAGCCTTGTCCAAGTTGTGACACTGTTACTGATACCGAGTTGTTTTTTGTCAAGATACAATCTGGTTTGCTATGTCCGGTGGTATTTCTCTTCTGTTTTGTGTAGGATTCTTCTTCTTCCTCATGTAACACGACTGCGGTGTTTTTGTCGTCTGTGTGAATGCGGCCATTTTCAATGTTTACACTTTGAATACGATTCCCCACTACTGGAGCACCAATGCAGCAAGCAAGCCTGAGCATATGTAAACTCATATAAAGTTCATGGATGCTATAAAGGATTGCACGTATTACTAGTGCTAAATAAGCTACCATAAACCAAGTAACAAAACTAACTGCACGGTATTAAAAAATACTGTTAAATGATTTTGAAATATTATACAGTATTAAAAATATGCGGTATAGATGGAAGCTTCATATTATATAATAATAATATATATTACTCCCTAATGAACAAAATTATCTGCATCCTACTTACTTGATTTGAGTTTCTCCGGGGTACATGTCACCTTACATCTCTCCTGCCCCATCCAATGTCTCCCTCCATTTTCCTCTTCCATCTCTTCTCCAAGCCACTCTTCCACCAGACACAGATGTGGATAGTGTGTGGCTAAGAGTCGTAGCAGAGCTGGGTAGAGGCCCGTGTAGTTCTGTTGTTGTTTTTGGCACTGATGTAGGAGGTACTTGATGGGGATTTGAGGCATTAGTTTGCTCGAGTACGAGTGTGGTTGCTCGTTGTTCATTACTGAGACAAGTAACAAATATAGATGTAGCATTTAAACTTTCAAAGAGAATTGATAGAAGACATATGTAAACATAATCCAAAAATGAGCATAACAAAAGGTAACTTGGGCTGGCTTCCATTTTATCTAAATATGCTTATTTGAGGTTTCAAGTAAGGGCACATGTGGTCCAGTGGATCAGCGTTCGGCCCGCACGCCAAAGTTTGTGGGTTCGAGCCCCGCTGGGGTCAATGTGTTTCGTCCTTGAGTAAGGCGCTTTACCTCAATTACTCCTCTCTACCCAGGTGTATAAATGGGTACCGGCATTATTCAATGCTGGGAAGGTAACAGACTCGCTGTAGATGAGGTGTGGCGATCCCACTACATTATATGGTGGAGTCTGGCCCAATCACTTCGAAAGAGAGATGGGCACTCCGTTCCTGTGTACACAGGTCCGTCCCCTTTACCTTTACTTTACAAGTAAATGTTCAGAACTACATTTCACTTGCCTTGGAATATTTTGTTTGCCTGTCACTGGAAGAACTTCATAAACACACATGGCACAGAGTTACACATCTGCTTTTTTTAAAATATTTTTGTAGGTTTCAAGAGGGGAAACATTGAGCTACATATTTGAATTTTTGGCCATTAAATGCTTTGAAAAATTGCAGAAAATTCTTTCAAGAGGTGCACAGGTCACATGTCAGGTGTTTCTGAAAAAATAATTATTTTTGGTACATCATTTAAAAATAATCCTTCCTTCTACACATAATTATAGTAAGGCCCTAATGCAAGATTTTACCCACCTAATTGTTTCATGTTGTTCAATAAACAGTCCTCGTACAGCAACACATAATACAACATCAGCAGCTGAGCCGTTAGCCCTGTGGATGTCCCACGTCCATCAACTTCCTTAAATGTCTCTGATGAAATAGAAGTCCTCATTAAAGACACACTGGATGATTTGAACACAGATAAAATCTCCCTCTCTGTTAATGAACTATTCCTGTACTGCCTTGTACCAATCTGTGTTGGTACAACCACTGAGTTGACAAAAACTTCCAACAGAGGGGGTAGCAATGGATGTAGAGGGGCAGTGGTGTTGCAAATCTGCTTATAGATCCAATCCTAACAGACAACAGATGAAGAAAGTAGTTAGTAGTTTATATACAGCAGTAGACTAGTATACATACATGGATTTTGGAAATCAGGGTTCAAGTTTAAACATGATACCTAGTTCATATTTACCAGACATGATTGGTCCAAAAGACATAGCTATGTATAAGCAAGTATTTGTACAAGGCAAGTATGATGAATGTAAAAAGTCATTCAAGTTCATGCAATTTCTAGGCTGAATTTTGACATCTTCATGATAAATATAGATGAGGTGACATGTGACATCAACGCCAGGCAACGAACAAAGCACTGCCCGGCAGTATGCGTGAGCACCTGCAGGGCTTGTGCTTTTAAAATTCGCGCTCAATCGGGCATGATAAGGCTATTGAATGCTGTAACTGTATGGGCATATTCTTCGCACCTCTAACATGTCAGTAGACCAGGTGCTAACTTGTGTTGGTAAACATTGATGTCACCTCATCTATATTCTTGACATCTTATTTAAGAAAATTGTAAAGAGAATTGAGTATCAGCTGCCATCATTGCCAGGCAATAAGTAATTTTTCCCTCAATGTCTAAGAAAAATAAAAAAAATTAATTTCCTTAACCAGAAATTGAACTTGCGACCTTTCCTGTACTAGAGGGGCCCTCTTGCCATCAGATCTTGTACCATTGGAGCATTAGATAACTTAAAGGCACTATCAGTGATTTGGTAAATCAGAAAAACAAAAAAATAATCAAAAATCAGATTTTTGCATGTCTGGAACTAGTATTGGCAATCTAACATACCCTGCAAGTGATACAACAAAACGCAGCCTAATAAAGAAAAATTGGTTATTTTAGTCATATTGTCCGTACAGACACTTTCTACAACATGTAATTGAATGGAGGTTCATATCTTTGAATACTGCTGTTTTCTTCCTTTTCTTTCAATTTTGAATTTGGAAAAAGTACTTATGGGAATTGTAGAGATTTGCCCTTCACTTTTAAGCTATTCCAACAAAATTTCAAATATTTTGACCCTTTCAGGTAAATCACTGATAGTGTCTTTCAGTTAAACACTTCAGACGTTACCAGTCCCCCTCTAGTACATGGAGGTCCCGAGTTTGATTCCCAGTCAAATATTTTTTTATTTCTTGGCTATCTTGTACGAAAGATAAGTTATTGCTCACCACATCGACTCAAGTACTAAGTAGTTTTTATCATACTGTAATTTCAATTGTGTAAAGGTTTCAATTTAACAGGTTGTATTGATTACTCCCTTTTTGTATTTTGAAAGCTGATGTCTCTCTCAATTAATGGTTCAATTACTGAAACATACCATGAATATGTGGCCATATCTCAACCCTGCAAAAGTGTTGACAATGCAGGAGGACTATGGTAGTAATCAATTATTTATTGACTAATATTCAGCTATAGTCAACTCACCTTTACTGGTACTTTGTGACTTTGCAACCCCCCAATGATCTGTTTGAGAAGATGGTAGAGACAGTGTACTGGTAGGAAGCCTGCTACAGAACCAATCAATGCTGGTGTTACTGGTACAGTTACGGCATGAGCTGTCACAACCTATACAACGATATGCAAACAAGATGAAAGAAACTACTGCACAGACTACTAAAAAATAAGTCATTTTGTTTAAAGTTTCTGATTTTTCACAACGTTAGATTTAGCTCACCTTTAGGAAGCTTTCATCCAGCTTTACTCTTGGACGTCATAATAAGTCATTTTGTTTGGTTTCTATTATTTAACATAAGGTTATAATTTTAATGTTCTCTTTCATATCTTATCTGCCGCATCTGTAATTAGAAAAGCATTAAATTTTGGGGATGCTAATCACCTCCCTGACCTATCTTGGTAAATGCTTTTAATTTGTTTCTAATTCTTTGCTGGCAACATCTAGAAGAACACTTTCAATACACAACAAAGCTGAAGCTGATAAAGCTGAAATTTAAAATTTTAGCTCCATTGGACTGATGTTTTTATGCTGTGGCAAGATTTCGATGAAAATAGGCACACCAAGCAATTTTGAAATGGTAACCTCTGACCCAAATCAGTTAACATTGGTATCTTTGGAAAGAATGGAACGAACAATCCAAATATATACCACTATTTTTTATGCACAAGCAGTCTAACTTTTTATACTGACATTTGACCTTTGTTTTGACCTTGAATTTGTCCTTACAACAAAACAGTACAATAGATTTTCTTTCCCTTTATTAAATCTCCACATCCATACCTGTTCTGTGAATATTTCCTGCATAAACATGAGGCTAATCCTGGCCAGTGAGTTGGGTCTGATGTGAATCTGCAAGAAATCGTCAATGACAAAGAAGTTATTTAGAAATTCTCACATTATCCACAGTTGCATCGTATGTCTAGTATTGTAATTTTTGTGCTAGATATTCACCATCGAAGTGATAACTCCCAAGTTACTGGATCACGCACCTTTTGGAATGTTATTGCATGCCATAGACTTTGTGTGGTGATTATTTTGATCATGGTGCAGGAATCAAAGCGTAATCCAGTTGACATAGTAACGCCGGGATTACACGTAACACTTCGCTGATGAATACACCCTATGATTCCAAGTGTTCAATGTTTCCTCTAACCATGTGAACACCATGTGAGAGGTGATACATTTAAAGGACTACAAGCTTGAGGAACTATCTCAAAATCCACTGACTTATAAAATGAACCATCAACAACATTTCCAGGATTCTCTGTTATAAGGTTCTATAAGCATGACATTGGTAGCTTACCATAGCTACTTCACAACTTTTTTACAGTAACATAACAAGCAGAACTTAGAATTATGCAGTGCGCTAAGTGTCAAGATTGATCAGTAATGAAGTCTACTGTGTTAGGAGCCCAAAGCTCATGATGACCTCTGACACCACATATGTTGAAGTTACATGTATGACTCAACCCAGAGGGCATTTTGAACCAATCCCATAATGCATTGCAATGTGCCTATACTGTACTAAGCACATGTCAGTACTTCGAGAAAAAATATTAAAGTTTAAGAACCACAAAATCTTTTCATGTTTAGGATAAAAAAATCCTTATACTACTAGCACTTTGTGGGATAAAATGAGTCTAAAAGTCAGGATTTTTATGTGTTAAGAATAGGATTTTTGTTAGATCACATGACCATATTGAGGTGCAATTTCCCCAAACTGGCGCACTGTGGGATAGACTCAATACACCATCTGGACTTAACCCAAGGCTCATTGCATTCAAGTCCCATTGAAATTTATCAAAATTGTTGATTTTCAAATGTCAGTATTTATACTCATATCAAGAGAAGATATCAGTAGCTTCCCACAATGCATTGCTTCCAATGGAGGTTTTGTACAGGTACTGATGTGAATCGTTAGAGGTGAAACATGGCTAAAAAAACAGTACTGATCACAAACTTGCATTTAAGAAAGTTTCATCTCTAACGATTCACATGACCACCTGTAAAAAAATCTCAAGTGGAAGCAATGCATTGTGGGAAGCTACCGATATCTTCTCTTCTTCATATCTATGATTACCTTCATTCCAAGTGTAGAGCAGACGAGGTCTAAGATGGCTTGTACTTGGTTGGCATGGAAATGAATGGCTATGAGAAGTAACATCTCACTGAATGAGGAACTAACACCGCTGGCCCTGCAGAAAAACAGAACACAAGTGTGTCTTCAGGATATCTTAATGCAGTAAAATTCCCTTGGACAGTTTTTCTGTCAAAAAATGAGAGTGTGATTTACTATGTGTGAGCAGGGCCATACACAGCATTTTTTTTTGGGGGGGGGGGGGTTTGCAATACTATGAAAAAGTGGACCTTTTTTGTAAAAGTGGACCTAACCCCCTAAATATGATCTTTTTTGTGGCTTTTTGAATTTCTTGATACCAAAAAGTGGGCTTTACTGTCAAAGTTTCTCTAAATTTTGGACCTTTTTATCAAAATATTGTGGATTTTTTTTTTGAGGTGCACCCCCTCCACTGCGTATGGGCCTGTGTGTCACTTTTCGTTATCTGAGTTTCAACAAGCTCCGATTTCCCACGAGATGTGTGCATTTCCGAGGAAGAGTTTCCTACTTTTTTGAGCCATGATTCTGCTCATTTGGTACAATATTTAATATAATTTTCCCCCCTGGTCAAAATGCAATTGCCTTAATTATCATAACTAACAATCCACCTGGTTTTATACCTGGGTGACAATGAAAGTGGCTATTTTAAAGGTGCAACAAGAGATTTTGAGGCACCCAAATATTGTGTCATAATAGTAATTTCAAACAGATTAGACACACAATAGATTTCTTACCTTGTATTATGCTACAGAAATGTCTTAAAAGAGAATAAAAAAGTGATTTTGATTTGCTTATATTTCAATGTAAAACATAGGCTGAATTTCGTATTTGCTCCTATACGAAATTAGAAATTTCACAATTTTTGTACCAAAGAAACATTTCTCAGCTTAATCCTTTCAGATGGGTTATTTTTTATGGAAAGCTTTACATCAGGGCAAAAATCAGAACTTTTGATTATTTTAGGGACACCTGATATGTGAAATCTCTTGTTGCACCTTTAAAGGACATCCAGCTATCAATCTGTTACACCAATCAAAGCAACTCTGATACCTTATGGTTGCACATTCTACTTGCTTTAAAATTTCTTCATACAGTTCATGGAAGTATCTCTCACCTTTCAAATCGAGGTCCCTCTCTGACTAGCCAATTAATCCAATTGATTACTATCCTTTCTTCCTCTTGACTGTGATGACAAAAATAACCATATGATGAAGTTAAATAGTAATTTTACAAATCACATCAGCAAATTTAAATTCCAACTTGCAGAGCCTATGTCACAATATCAATTGTATCTGTTCAGGACCACAGGTGACCAAATATATTTCTAATAGATGTGCCTGTGGGCCAAATGCAGCTCAATTTACTATGCCTGTTTTAGGTTGGCCATTGTTTGGCAGGCTGGATTTGATTCTCTGCTGTCTAATGAGAACTCCCGAATTATAGGTTTACAAAATGAGGTTCCTAATAAATTGTATTAATTCTCAAAGACTTCCTCTCTGGCCTCAAATTGGGATTAGGGAATCAGCCTTTCTGGCCTCCAATTGGGATTAGGGAACAGTTAGCCTTCCTGGCTTCCAATTGGGATTAGGAATCCAGACAGCCTTCCTGGCCTCCAATTAGGATTAGGGAATCAGATAGCCTTTCTGGCCTGCATTTGGGATTAGGGAACCAGATAGCCTTTCTGGCCTCCAATTGGGATTAGGGAACCAGATAGCCTTTCTGGCCTCCAATTGGGATTAGGGAACCAGATAGCCTTTCTGGCCTCCAAATGGGATTAAGGAATCAAATAGCCTTTCTGGCCTCCAATTGGGATTAGGGAACCAGATAGCCTTTCTGGCCTCCACTTGGGATTAGGGAACCAGATAGCCTTTCTGGCCTCCAATTGGATTAGGGAACCAGATAGCCCTTCTGGCCTCCAATTGGATTAGGGAATCAGATAGCCTTTCTGGCCTCCAATTGGGATTAGGGAACCAGATAGCCTTTCTGGCCTCCAATTGGGATTAAGGAATCAGGAAAAAATAGAGTAATGGTTAGCATTATGGTTAGGTTACAGAAGTTAGTGAGTATACATAGGTGACTGATTGGAAGTCTTTTCATTAATTCTGTCTTGTTTGTAAGTTTGTACTCAGGACTTATCAAAGTGTCAGAGCTTTATGAATTATGTTAAATGACTGCTTTTTCATAAGAATGCAACAATACAAACTAACCAAACAAACATTTCTAATAACAAAACCCACACTGATGGGTTCTAAAAACCTACCCAATTAAAAGAGGGCAAGCTAGTAACATACACAGACCCAAGGGATAAAATCTAATTGCCAGCAGGGGTCGGACATGGATGGTTGTTAACAGGTGTAACAACTGTCGGTCCCTACTCAGTGAATCTTGGAAATGTGAAAAAATAAATACAGTAAAATATTTACGATCATAAACGTTTGATGAAATTCATATGATTGAGTTTAGCTCATGCTATGATACGATACAGTAGGGATTTAATGATGTATGTTGGTTCAATTTTCTGATCCATACACTTGACAGGGACAGTGCGACAGTGCACTGGAGTAGCATGAAAAATTTCAGGGACATATGAAAAAAAATCATCAAAACTCAGATTTTTGCATGTATGGAATTACAAGTATTAGGATATCCTAACATACCCACAAATGATAGGGACCAGAAGCAACCCTAATAAGGACAAAAATCTGATAGTTTAGGCTTAGTGTCCGTTCGGACACTTCCTACAAAACACGTAATGATGGAGATTAGTACTTGAACACTGTCGTTTTTCTCCTTTTTTGTCAATTTCTTCAGTTGGAAAAGAACTTTATGAGAATTACACGCTATCTTACGATTTTAAGCGATTCCAGCAAAAATTTCAAATATTTTGATTCTGTCGGATAAATCACTGATAGTGTCTTACTTGGAAGAATGTTTTGATGTTGGGGCAAAGGTACAAGTAGGGTTCATTGGAGGTCAAAGGGCATATGGGCCATAAGAGGGCATTGTGTGCATACCATAAGGCGTTCTGGAACGGTGGTTTTCTTTAAAATAGTATGTTTACTAGGCTAGGTCCTTGGATTTGGCTATCCCCTGTGTTTTGCGATCACATGGATTGAATGACCCTCGGGTTTTGAGGTTCATTTGACATTGAACGACCCCTGATGTCCTTGTCATAAGCTATAAAATTTTTGTCATCAACAATCACCCCCCACCCAAGTTCGCCTGGATACTAAGTTTACCCCATTTGACATCCTTTGACCTTGAATGAACCCTGATGACCGTGACCCCCCCCCCCACAAAATAGTGGACGGCGAAACTCTACCAACTACCAAAACTCTCTCATACGTCAAAGCAAGACAGCAAGTTACCGATAACGGACCCCTGGATGACCTTGAATTCCAAAAAAAAAATGATCCTCCGAAAAACGTGAACCAAAAACAGTACGGGCCGAAAACTTTCTACACCACACCAAAACTCATATCCATACATAAAGCCCCGGCCAAGCTACCCGAAACGACCCATGAATGACCTTTGACCCCAAAATGAACCCCTCGGAAAAGTGACCACAAAAAACTGTATGGCAAACAACTTACACCATACAAAACTATAGTCCCATACACAAATGTATATCAAAGCACAGCCAAGTAATCTGTAACGCCCGGATGGACCTTTGAACCACTAAAATGACCCTCGATAAGTTACCACAAAACTTGTACGGTGAATGAAATTTGAAATTCTAGCACCAACTTAAACTCATATCCATATGTTCAAAAGCATGGCCCAAGTTATCCAATAACGACCCCTGAATGACCTTTGCCAGAGCGTTGCTAACATTGAGATTTTGGAATCAGGGAGAGTTGATCTTGGAATCAGGGATATTGATTATAACATGTACTTATTTTTTTTTACTTTAGTGAGCATTTAAGTGTTAACACACAACACCTAGGTCCCTCCAAGATGATACAAGCCAGGCGATACTGTCTTAAAGATCAAATGAAAGCTTCCACATTTAAGGAACTCAGGGACTTAGTCAATTGGATTTTGTTAGTAGAATGACATAAAGGTTGAAGTAAAAGTCACCTTGAAAAGGTTCGTAACTTGAAAACGTAGCCACCTTACTAGTTATGAACTGCATCAAGAGATAGAGCTCTTTAAAATAAAGCTTTACAAAAAAAAATTACAGGGCTCCGCCGTCTGACGCCCCCATTTAAGCAAACTTCAGAGGAAATAAGTCCATAGGAGATTTAACAAAAAAAAAATATTGAAATTTATTTAAATGTCTAAGTAAAAGCAACTTTAAAGGCTCAGAACTTGAAAACGGAGCCATCTACAAACATATGAACTGCATCATGAGATAGAGCTCTTAAAATAAAGCTTTCCCAAAAAATGACAGGGCTCTGCCGTATGACAGGGGGGGCCCCCCGTTTAGGGAACTGTCAAAGTCCACAACCAGGCACTAAAATAATTATATTAACAATGCATTAATAGCAAGTGGAGCAATATTCAAAAAGGCAAACAGAAATCGACAAAGGTCATTCTTGTAGGCCTATCCCATTGCACCACTGGAGTAAGTTGTAACACGTTAAGACACAGCATAGCCATTAGCAGTTAAATGGTTAAATATGAAATATTCTGTGCGCCATCCGAAGTCGGGAGAAAACGAGTCAGAAATAGAGATGGGAGTTTACCGTTTAATTCCTATCCGTTTACCTCAAGGGTTCAACAGTTAACGGACTGACGAATTTGGCGCTTCCATGGAAATGCAATTCTTGCACCATAAATCATTCGTAATCGGGTTACCCGCTTTGCATTCGATCATAAATATCATCTGAACCGTATAAAAGGTGTTTTGTCCGTACCTATGTTATGTTTAATACAAAATACAAGCGCTTGAATATCCCCAAGATCCCAAACGACGATCCACTGTGGGAGCTGCCATTTTACCCTTTTTATGTAGATCCGGGTAATATTGACCCCTCTGTAATTGAAGCACCGCGTAATTGGGGCCGTTTTTCGGTATACATGCCGGAGTCGCTCCACTCACTTACAAGAACTTGGTAAACGGGGGATTTTCCCAGTTTCCGTAAAATTCAGAAACCATTTCAAGGATCTTCTCTGACAACTGTTAACTTAACTTTCACTGACGGTGGGTAATTTTGGTGAAAATTTTACTTCAGCAATTAAAATAATATTGAAAAAAAGTGAGTATGGTTTGCTGACGTGTAAACCTGTGTAGTGATTTTCTAAACGTTGACCCTTCCGTTCGTGTAAACGTTTAAACGTCACAGCACTAGGTCAGAAACCGTTTGAACAGACTTTGTCGACTTTAATAATCTGGTGTCTTTAATTCCTTTGTCAAGACTGTTTCCTTTTTCTTAACAATGTGTTACTTATTTTCTTAATTGTTTATACGTTTTGATGTCACAACACCATTTTCCATGACCCCTGAATGTCCCTTAGACCCCAAATGACCCGTCCACCATCGTGACCACAAACCTCATACGTGGCGCTCTACCACCACACCATAATTCATATATCGTATGTTAAAGACGGCGAAACGCATAGCCCCGGACAAACCCCAAAGTTGATTTTTTTTATTAATATAGTTTTGACCATAGGGGGCAAAGGTCACATAGGGCCACTAAAGGTAAAAAGGGCAACTGGGTCACCATAGGTCATTCTTGCGCAACCATACATGTCCTGGACCATTGGTTCCTTTAGTTTGCATATCATTTTAAGTTGCAGAAGTGTTTTATTATATATATTGACAAAATGGGTCAAGGCCATACAGGGTCATCAGAGGCCACTCGATGTATCTCAATATAGAGACTTGCTTGGGTCAGGATGTCCTTTTGACTACAAACACGTGTGAAGGTAATCGGCAATGTACACTAAAACCGTTCCATTCACACTCCAGGAATTCCCACGGCAATGCCTTACATGCTCTGTATTTGCAGCCAGCTCGATAACAATCGTATATGGAGTCTCTTTTACAGCAATACATTGACGCTTGGGTTTAAACCATTAATAAGTATATCATAGAGTCATGCTCGGGGTTCTGGGTAGCAGAGAACATTGTCGGGTTTTTACGGGTTTTAAAAAATGTCTATACCGGTATTAATTTTCGGATGTTTCAGGCCACTTTGAGTGGATATCCTCGATCAAAAATAGAGGATTTACACGACAATTTTCCCTGACTCTTTGTTGAACGACTTTTAGGATATTCCTAGTCCAAAATGTAAGGAATTCTGTCAGAGTGTTCAAAGAGTTCCGTCTTATATTTGATATGCCTACTGCCACTTATTTCAACATTTTTCCGCTATTCAACGAAGCGGGATATTAAAAGGTAAAATGTCGAATGTTGGGCCAATCATTTGCGGAGCACCGTCTAACAAATTAATACGCTAAACCCCATCAAAAGTAAGGCAAGTTGTTGTTTTGTCTTCTCAACGCACAATAGAATATATTAGCGCAGTGTAAGGCTTATTAAAATATTCCGAGTAATGTCCACGTGCGTCGCAATGAATACCCTCTTTTGTTTAGCCTATTTTATAATCGAATATTTTATATCATAAAAGTCATCGATTAAAGTGTCTTCAACTTTCAAGGACCACTTATAAATTCCCCGACCTGCCTTCACAGTTTCCAAGGGGGTCCCTTAAAACGGTCAACGTGGTGGAACATCGTTAGAGAGGAACAGCCACAGCTGGGCGTGGTATATTGCCCCCCCCACCCCCCCCCCCCCCATATCGCAGCAATGTCCGTTCATCGAAGACAGCCAACAAGAACTTAATACTGACAACCAGATAAGGTTTCTCATCGTACACCAAAATATTTTTTTCTTCAAACACCTCCAAAATCATACCAATAACATAAACTAAAAATTCACACTTTGCCGTCGAAAACCAACCAACCCAACGTTTCATCCCGCCTATCCCGTACACATTATGCATAGTCAGTATAACGAAATGTCATAATGGAAAAAAGGCTTGCCTTCACCAAAGGATGATACCAGATACCAAATTTGCTAAGGTACGGATTTGATATTTTGCAGTAGGCAAATTTGGGTCTCTCTACGACTTTATGCCGAATATTCTTTGAGACTTGGTGTTTGCAAAAATACCCCGAGTTATTTAAACATAACTCAAGTCTGACTCAAGTAAAACAACTTCTTTTGTGTCATCTCTATTATAGTCGGGCAACCTTCAACCAGGGAATTTGGTTTACACTAATCTACTCAAGTCAAAGAAACTAGACTTGTGTTTGACCTCAGCCCGGTAAGCCCTTGGGAGATATGGTAACATGATCACATTTCATTTTCGCCTGAAGAGAACCCCACTAGAAACCGGTAATAGGTGCACACATTAAAACCCAAATACATTCAGTAAGAAGACGACAAGCGCGAATCAAATGATTGTCAAAAAACTGACAAAAAGAACAAAAGTTACCCAAACTGACTACGTCACTGAAATATAAAAAATCAAGCCAAACGAGATTACCCATGTGTCTGACGCACACTAGGCAGCTTTTTGTCAGAAATGCAAATAAAACGCCCGACTAGTAGAGGAAAAATAGAAGCCGGACATTAACACACGCGCTCTCGATAGCAAAACCATCAATTCAATGAATTGATGGTTAATAACTAATATATTTTCTTGTAAGTTTCAATTTTCAGCCCAGGATGCCGACATTACTGCCAGCATTACCAAGTTTGAAAAACATGCAGTCATCATCTCCAGACCACGGCTATGTTACTGTGTATTCCTGGCTATCCACTTCACTTAAATCAATATCTTACTATGAGCCTGAGGCACAATGTCAACAAAACATTTCAATAACAATGTAAAATTTGGTAGGGATGTCAACACTTTAATTTTCCGTGGCAAGAATTACCATAAACTGTTGCTTTTATGTGATACAAAATGTAAAACATACAAATTAGTCTGAATATTTTTCATGCCATTTTGGCATTAAACCCTTGAAGTCAACAACTTTTCATTTTAGATATAGTGTTTTTACCAGCCACCTGTGCATTGCACAATGGCTAAAAGGACTCTGTGATACAAATATGTAAATACCCACAGAATCGGCTGAATTTTGGATAGTATAAATACTGAGAGGCTGACAGTTATGAAATAAATATTGAATAGGCATTGACTCATTTAAAATATGCTTATGACGATCTTCAAAAACCATTGGACTACTACTTCATACCCGCAATTACCTTCAATGCACAAGACAGCCTCATGAGGGCGCTAGCCTGAACAAAACTGCCTTTCTGACAGGTCGTTATGTCCCTCACCAGGTGGCGCTATCATTTTAAGCTGGAGCAGCAGGTGCTTCCTCAGGGAATGGAGTGGTGAGGAACTCAGGGAGTACTTGTGCTGTGTGGTCAAGAAAAAAATGATATAATAAATCTATTTAGTTTTGTAGAAATTTGCCATGAAATATTTAACACTTAATTTTTTTTAATGAAGTTATAATACTTGCATGCTACAGTTAAAACTCAAAACAATCAAGCTAAGGTAGATCAGCCAAATTCGCATTGCCAAAATATAGGTTCCCACTTAATTTGAGAGTTATTTTTGAAATCCAATATAGCACACTTTAAAAAAATTGAAGACCATCAACACACGTGGTTGCACAATGCTGCCTTTACATTGATACTTATTTTAAATAATCTAAAGTACTACACACGATATTACCCACACACACATAAATAAACACAAACACACCACATCACATCCCACCACACCACATCCACATCCAAACCCCTCCAAACACACAACACTTAAGGACAAATCTACTCACCTTTGGACACTGCTGACAAATGTGAAATCCAATTTCCTGACTTGGAGTTGATTCCTAGCAAGAGTCCACTCACAAATCCAATGACATCACTTAGTCTCTCTTGTTCTGTCCACCAGCTTGTGGTCTAATGACAAGTGCACTGCTAGGCCTGGTTAAAAGACCACTGCTAAACTGCAAGAAAGAGGCTGGGGATTTGGGTGAGCGTTTCACCGTATAAATACTAAAAGGCGGTTCTCAACAACTTCGTTGTTGAACATAATGAACTTTGACCTTGGTGACATTTAACCAATAACATGGAATGCAGTCCTCTATGGTACCTTTCCAAGCATTAGATAATTCACCTAATTAAATATATACTTAAAGCCAATGCGCGTCTAGTGAGAGCCTGACTGGGATTCATTGCAGCCAACATCCTAAGTACCTCTGTACGTCTTCTACCCCCCCCTGTAGTTACGTATTGACTGTCACCACTCACAATCAGACTGTACACACTGTCAAACCCAAAGCAAACACATTGTCAATTGAAGCTCAGAAAAGAACAATTAGAATTGGACAACTTAGTGATCCCCCATTAAAATAAATAGATGGAATTATAGTATTGTTATACTTTGATTACCTCCAATAGGCGGAAATATTTGGTTTTTATTGTTCTGCGCGTAAACGAAGCCAGTGTTTGCACAGAATCACCGGTGTGCGCCATGCAAAATATACTCCCTGTATCTTGCGTGCCTTGTGCCTACGTTATCCATATTAGTTCGCAATGCTATGAAGCCGCCTATTTGCTGGTGATCAAAGTTATTACCCTGATGAGCGAGAGAGTTTGTCAGAGCTGACAACTGCTTTTTTGAGGGTAGTAGTAGTAGTAGTAAAGTAATCCAAAGTTTTAAATCTGGTTTGTTCGACCGTAAAACAGGGGTGGCCGGATTAACATCAAACTCGTAGCAATCACCCTTACTCACTCCTTCCACTTTGCCCGATTCAATGCATCCTCCATCTCAACCCTCCTCCATCACCTCCTCCTCACTTCCTCCTCCACTTGCTTTTCCATGTCTTCTTTGGACATCCCTCCTCCTTAAACTGCCCACTTGCAATCAAAAGCCCTTCTTAAAACATGCTTATCATCCTTCCTCAGCATGTGCATACCAATGAAAGCGATTACCTTGCCAACCGGTCCACAGGCTTCTTCCAGAGTTAGACTAAGAATCTGATCAAGTCCTCAGTCTCATCCTATCCATCAAACTTCACACCACACATCACTCTCCTCTTGCATCTCTTTCCTTCTCAGAATCCCCATTTCATTTTTGCTCAGAAACCATGTCTCGCTCCTCACATATCTCATCACACAAACTCTTATACACCATTCCTTTCATCTTCAAAGGATATCGTTTCCCATGCCAGCCAGTGGAGGAAACCGGGCATGCCCGCTCTGAGGGCAAAATTCCCAGTCTTGGGAAATTTTCCCTCTCAGGGGTCAAAAGGCCAATTGTCCCGGTCAGAGGGTAACAAACGGCTGATTAGCAGATTTTGCAATTTTTTTCCGGCCAAAGTCGTCAGGGGGGTGGGGGCAACCTGCCCCCCCCCCCCCCCCGCCTGTTACGCCAACTGCTTGCAGCAACTCCCCACCTCGCATCCGCCACCCCAAACAACCCTGTTCCCCAGGTACGTAATCTCCTTCCCTGATTAAACATCATCACACAACTTTCCACCTGTTCCACCCTCCCTCCAGCTCTCTTCTTACATCTTCAACAAAGCTTCACCACTTCCCAGCTGAACCTCTCAACTGACCCTTCCACCAGAGCCTCTACCTTCTTCTCCACTAATGCTCTCATTCATGGTTCTCTCCATATGCTCTTTACAGACTCTACTTCTATCTCTATCACTGAAATTCAACTTCCATCACTTCCTCAGACAGGGTCAGATTTTCTAAAATTAAACCTTTGTTAGGCCACATATGGTATGACCATGATCTTAAGGGTATTGTTAACCCTTAGTGCTTTGTTTTACTCGAATTCTGATTTTTGCACCATATTAAACATCAAACTGTGTACTATAGTTACCAACAAAGTTATCCAATGCAGACAATCGTGTAGTTTTGTATTTTTTTTGCCGATTTAAAAGCAGCTATTTGACCATGTTAAGTCACAAAAACCACATGTTCGTTAACGCGGGAATTTAAGCACATTACAACCGGTCAGCGCAAGGCGCAGCATTCGCGTCACGTGGTGAATTTTTACTGCGTAATGAAGCGTGTCTACCCGGGGGGGGGAAAGGGGGGAGGAGGGTGATATTTTAATGTGCCGGTTGGTGCGGGCGAGACGGGGGGTCCCTTGGAAAAAAAACGAAAAGTGAATATTTGAAAATGGGTAAACAAAAAAAAAGCGCTAAGTTTATATGGAGCCGATAAACGCTTCAGCTTAAGGGGTGCAAAATTTCTGGGCAATTTGCTGATTGCTTAACTGATTGTCTTGGAGTGTAGGACATAGTGAGAAAGATGTTTGTGAGAATTGCAGAAATAGTGAATGGAAAGGAGTATTTTCAACACTTAACAAATCAACATAGTTCAAATGTTTGAAGTTCAGTATATAAAATTAGTTGAGTAAAGAGTAACAGAGCAGTGTGTGTAAGATGGCCAATTAAGAAGGGGTAACCCTTTTTTTACGTGAAGGAAAAAAAAAAACAAAGAGCACAAGAGAGGGGAAGACAACAACGGAAGGTTTCCTCAATGTTCAATTTTCGCAAAATTGGTAAATTTCATACAAGATAACTCCAAAGTACCGAAATAAAGTTAAGGTTTTAAACTTTCCTACGATAGCAATCGGTCTTCTTAGGACGTTTTCTCAATTTTCATTTTTCGATTTAATTAACTAAAGATATTCTCATATATACCAAATTTTGGAAAAGAAAGGTAAAAATCACACTTGTTTGACTTTTTCTCTATATGTCGAAAAGTAAGCTCTATTTTTCAAAATGAAAAAACCGTCCCCCGAGCAAATTTGTCTTGTTTCCTAAAAATACCATAAGAAACATGAAAATTCAAATTGTTTTTTGTATGCTGTCTGAAAATTTTGGGGTCAAAATCATGTGTTTTTAGTATTTTCTCAAAATACGGACAGTTGTACATTACTCTGATGCCATCATCGGGTTCACCGTCGTCCATTTTCTTTCTAGAAATGTATCTTTTTACAGACAATAATCAAATATTTGCGAAGTTAAAACCAATATATACTGTACAGCTCAAGGTTGACACTGCCCTTAAATTGGCAGTTCTCTAATTCTGTCACCAAATCCAAAATATCAAACATTCAAATTGTCAAAATAACTTGATTTTATGTTTCATATCAAGCAATACAAATGTAGTTCTGAAACCAAATATTGAACTCATCATATAATTCATTGTTGTTTAGATATTCTAAAAATGTAAAAAATTGATTTTAAAAATAACCTAAATGTACACAACAACTTGAGAAAACATGTAACCTGTACTAGTTCTTGTTGTTTTAAAAATAAAAGTGTGACTTGATAGTAACTCTATTGATTTGAAACTCTTGGTCCTGGCTTTTCAGAATCTGCATTCATATTATAAATGTCTTTTCATTGTTTGGGATTTGAAATATTTCATAGCGTACATCCAATGTAACATACACAAGTGAACACTGGGAAATTTTAACCTAAAGATTTTTTTCTTTGTTGGTTTTCTTCCGCTTTGGTCCCTCTTGCAACAAAACTGTCATTTTTCCATCCACAGATCCGTACTCTCAGACTTCAGAGCTATTGTGACTGAACACACAACTCAAAGTACATTTTCAGTGAATGTTTGCAATGGAGGTGTTTTTGACTTGTCATGCTAACCGAGAAAGGGACCAAAATTGAAATTTTCAAGTCTTATACTTCTATCAAGACACGTCAAATACAACTGTTTTCAAAAATCCCAAGCCTTAATAATTTATAAGTGTCTGGGTCCTCAAGTCTCTGAAATGATGTTTGCAGCTCCATATTTAATTATACTGGTAGAACATCAAGATTTTCTATCAGTATCTGATAAGAACTACCATGTAATACTTATAACCTGACCCAAGTCTGGAAAAGAATGCTTATTAGCATTACCAAATCCAGAAAGTTTCAGCAGAACTAAAATCTGAAAAGGGATGCTAAGCATGGAAACGCCATGTCTGGAAAGGGATGCTTAGCATGACCTCAAGTCTGGAAAGGGATGCTTAGCATGACCCAAGTCTGGAAAGGACTGCTTAGCATGGCCCAAGTATGGAAAGGAATGCCTTAGCAATGACCCAAGTTGTGGAAAGGAACTGCTTAGCATGACCAAGGTGGACAGGAAATGCTTAGCATGAGCCCAAATTTTTGAAAGGAATGCTTCCAGGACCCAAGTGTGGAAAGAAATGTTCTTTAGCATGAACCCAGTCTGGAAAGGAATGCTTGAGCATGACCCCTTTGGAATACACCTTCGGGCTTAAAGAGTAATCCTGTGTAATCTCCGATTTTTATTCTGTATAGGACTTGGTTCGATTTATTGTATGTTTGCCTTGTATGTGGAGAACCGATCAAACAATCAATCAAATCAGTCTGGAAAGGCGGCTTAGCATGACCCAAGTGTAGAAAGGAATTGCTTAGCATGACCAAGTCTGGAAAGGAATGCTTAGCTTGACCCCGTCTGGAAAGAATGTTTATCATGACCCAGTCTGGAAAGGAATGCTTAGCATGACCCAAGTCTGTGATGAATGCTTAGCATGACCAGTTCTGGAAGGAATGCCGTAGCTGACTCAAGTCTGGAAAGGAATGCTTAGCACAACTCAAACATGGAAGGGAATGCTTACCTTGGTAAAAACTATCTGGTACATTAGCAATGAGTCTACACAGTAACAGTGGGCCATATTTCATCCTGAGTAAAGCTTCTGCAACCTTGGGCATCTTCAAAAGGATTGGTAATTCTATAATTAAAAACAGAAAAAAATACTGTATGGAAAATTGTTTGCAAACTTAATCCACATAGTAATAAACAACTTTGTAAAGAACTTTAATTTTGGGGTTAAAGAGACACACGGACATTTCCACTCCCTTTATAAAAGATTTAGGTATTTAAGTCATTCAGAGCAGTCCATAGTATGGATTTTAATTTAAGCAATCCACACTGAGATTAAATCTTCCACATGGGATAATCCATTGGATAAACTATTTTGAAGATTTAACCTTACAGAGGGGTGGTATGGAGTGGATATTAAACAAAACAGCCCATCTTACCTGCTTGTGCTATACACAACACATCTGACACTTCCTCTAGATACACTTCACTCTCAAACAACTCACATGGTCTGTGTACAAAGTCAGTGGGATCTCGGATCTTGAAAATGACAAGAGTACAATATATTCAGGATGATTACAGTACATGAATTTTGTTTTTAAATTAGTCCAAGTCACATCAAATGAACTATATTCAAAAAGTCAATTTTTTTTCCAATAACCTAAATAAAAACTAAGGCACTGGGTCTATAATATAGCTAAAGTATGGTACACTAAAAGCATACAGACTAGAATAACTTATAATGTACATTTAGCACCATATAATTATGTCTCACAGAAACAGTCAATGATGCACAAGTACGGTAGTGGAGGAAGCTGCTTTTGTGTGTGTGGGGGGGGGAGAGGGGAGAGTGAGCGAGCTAGTAAATTCAGTGTTCAGATATAGGATCCAGTACATTTTTTGGATAGATGTAGAAGGGGATCAACGATTTGGAATGTGTCTCCCCATCCATCTCTCTTCCAATCTTTTGTAATAAAATAAGTTGTTAATTGTGCAGTGTTTTGATTTTCATGAATCCACATCTTTACATTATGAATATAAAGACGCATGATAAAAATACATTTTTTGCAATAAACGTAAAAATACCAACTCCCCAATTTCCAAAAATATTACAAAAACAAAAACTAAATTATGCAGGCAAAAAAAATGGATTAGTTACAGTACACAGTACACAATACAATTTAATATACTACTATGGTACTTTAAAGGGGGTTGGCCCGATTTAAGTAGATGAAGTTTTCATCTTGATAGAATGGACTTCACCCCAAAACTTCATCTGTAAATTTTTGCGCCAATATTTCAATCCATTTTGATGTGAGACCTATAAACATGATTTTGTAAGCCCCATAGAGTGCTGTGTAAAATTAATATTGGTAGACCAAAATGTGACATATTTTCGCTCATAACTTCCAAACTAAACATCCTTTAGCCCTAAGATTTCACAGGGTACATGAGAAAAATAGTAGCTTTCTTCTGATACCAAAATCTGGACCACTTCCGGTAAAATTTGGAGTCCCTGGGGACGAGGCTATTAGCGATCGGGCCATGGACCTTTAATACCTAGAGGCAAGACAAAAATACAATGCAGTTACAATTGAGGACTTCAAATCAATCAACCTTTCAATACACTTTTTTTCAGTCAATGCCAAATAATTGACAAATAATGACTTCTCTACTTACTTGACTGGATACAAACAAGATTTCACTGATGAGAATGCGTAGTCTCCGAGCTGGATCACTCCTTTCAAATTCAAGAGCCAGACCATGCTGGACATGAGCTGTAGATAAGTTCTCTGATTCACCCATCTTTGTTCTAGAGAGGAAATCAGAAACAAATTTAAATATAGTCCAGGAAATTCAGGTCTATGTAGTCAGAAGGCGGAAATAAATAAAAAAATAGCTGTTTTTTTCCGGATTGTAACATGCTGTGAGGAGTAACACTCCCAAGAGTCCTGTGAGGAAATAAGGGGGTAAAGTTTTGTAAAAAAATTTAAATGATTCTCGAATGCTAAATCATGAAATATTTGCATTCTTCTAGTCACACTGTAACTTAAGCAAATTAGTTAGTGTCTAACTTTTGAACTTGTTTTAATACCTGAAGGCCAAACTTTTTCAAGGTCATTGTGGGGTAAAATTTTCAAAACAGTATGATTCTCTAATTAAAACTAGTACATCTTGTACGGTCAAAGTGGTCATTGACACTATCTACATCTTCGGAATATTGATACGGCAGTGGCTTGTGACCTCCATATATACCCTGTCACCCTATCATAATGAGCCATAAACTATGTAAGAAAATTACTTTCGAGCTATCACAAATATTTTTAATTTATAAATTTTTGACATGTTTGGAATTTAGAATTTCAACCTTTACCCCCCAGTATGACCTTGAACTTAGTTATTTCATATATAGTGTTCGTCAACAACTCTGAAACAAAATCCTGGCTACTTGTGCATAAACCTGGAAGTGTGTGATGAACGCTTGACAACAGAAATGTAGTAAACCAAAGTTTTAAATCTGGTTTTGTCCCCGTAAACGGGGTGGCCGGATTCACCTCACACTGGCAGCAACCGCCCTTACTCCTTCCTTCCACTTCACCCGATTCAATGCATCCTCCTTCCTCAACCCAACCCTCCTACTCTCCTCCACTTGCTTCTTCCATGTCTTCTTTGGACGTCCCCTCCTCCTCGAACCTCCCACCTTGAACTCAAAAGCCCTTCTTATACACAGATCGAATCTGTGTTAGTGGGATATAACCCACTAACACAGAGGAAGGTGTATTGAAAACCACATCTCCCCATTAGCAGTGTAGACACCAGATGCCATTTGTTTGCCTCAGTCTTCCTAAATACAGTAAATATGAGCCCGTCTTACCTAGAATCACATAGACATGATACCAAATAATCCAATAGCATCCTTAGAACATTTTTTCCAATGCTCATTATCAAGAAAATCAAGAGAAATTGGAAATTGTGCATACAGATTCAGCAGTTTCTGTGTTATTGTAGACATGAGAACAAGGAAATTCAAGAGTAGTTTACTCACCCCAATCAATATTTGTCATATTGGATAACTATTGAATGGAGGTCAAATCCTGGTTGAGTTTATGTTTTTGGCGTGCAAGAGTGAGCACACACACAATTGAACTTTATATACATTGTCCAGTAATTTACAGTCGTTTGTATTCAATTAGTGCTACTTCCTGCAAATTAAAATAACAGTAAAATGATGTACAACACAAACCTGTTTGCCTAGGGCAATACTATGTCTGTCCTTGTGTGTCTGAGGGTTTTGTCCTGAGCAAAGCTTAAGACACACATTCGATGGTGTAAACCCTTCTTAAGGCATGCTGGTCTTATGGCTAGTCCCAATAATTGGGTGACTCCCATTAGACCGTTTATTTTAACACTGTCATTATCATATCACTGACTGTGTAGTCACAAAAGGTTATAGTAATTGGTTACCTTTTTTAACAATTCTACTGCACTTACCTCTCCAATCATTTTCAAGGCAGATGTCAAGCAAAAAAATGATGTAATCGATCATCAATCCATCACATATAGTATTATCCTTACTATCTCTTCTATCCAGTTTTAGACTGAACATGCAGGAGTTAATTGTTTTTCAGAAAATCAGTGATTTTACTTGGCTTTCTTTACACTTTACATTTTGAAAGAGTTTGGTGCTGGTCAGATCGTTTATATGATACTTTCTATACATCGTATTGGTCTCAGATAAGACAGGTAACTTTTAGGGATTTGGAGGGCGATTTTTTTATCTAAAATTGGTGGTGGTTAAATTGCTACCGAAAAAAACAATTACACCTAACGTTTTGTGACTACACATCAGTGATATGATAATACCAGTTTTAAAATCATGTTCAAAATTGTGGTCACAATTCTTGGGACTAGTCTTATGGCATGCTTGGTTCATCCAATATATGGCAATTCCCAACAGACGCGCGCCCCTGACGCGCGCACATCCATTTTTGTTTCAGAAATTTTGACGGCGACTATTCTGTCAGTCCGCAGTGTTGATTTTGCACACACACTCTCTGTGACTGGCGTGAAACTTATGGACCGTCTATGGAGTGCTAAAGTTGTTCTTATACGTAACAATTTTTGATTCTGATCTCAAGATATTTTCTTGAGATACAAAGCGCATGATATAATTTTTTGATCTATATGTACAAAGAATCATTTTCAGTGAGTAATTTTTGCTGCTGCCAAAGCGTGATTTTTGTTTTGACTTCAATCACTCACTCCAAAGTATCTCTTTCACTCCAGGGAGTAACTTGGAAGAGCCTGTAATTGACCATCATGTGACAAATTCCATTTTGGACCTCACAGCGACCGACAGAAATAGACTATGATAGTTACCATAAATTGGCAGATGGCACACCAGGTCTTGTAAAATTTATGACATTACACAAAGGTTGGAACATACATTGTAATGCATTGACAACATTTTAGAATTGAAACCCCCTTATTTATTATTCAAATAGCACAAGGGTGACAAGGCCGTCGCCTCGTACTACTAATTACCACCTGTCCATTGTATGGCCGCACTATGCGACCCCCGGGAATGGTGCCGTCATTTGTTCCAATGTGAGGCGGATTTACCTATACCATGACGCACCCCTGTGTCTCAATTATGACGCACCTTTGCTTACAATGAACGGTACTCTATCAAATACTTTTGTGAACGCAAACTTTCCATTTCTTGATATGAGAACCATTTAAGGTGAAGTACAAGAAATAACATTTTCGCGTCCCCGCCCGCTTCCTTTTTGAGGCCAAACCTCGATTAATGTTTTTTATTTTTTTATTTTCAAAAAAATGAAAAAAATATAAAACAACGAAATCAAATGGGAAATGACATGTTTTCAAATACTAATGACTAGCCGCCGAATTTTGCGCTTCATCCCCCCAAAATATGCAATTCTTTTTTTTTTTTTTTTTTAAATGTATTTTTTTCCTGACTTTGAATTCAGTCATGATATCAATCCGCAACGTACATACTTTTAAAAATGGACCTCCCCAATTGTAGGCTGAGAAAAATAACCTTAAATTCTAGGTGAAGCTGGAAAAATGGCAATAGAATTTCTTTCACCACAATGCATTTCTATAAGGTCCTCAGAATGTCATACTAAAAGTCCAGAAAAAATCCAATTGGTGGAAATATGACTAATTTGCATAAATCCAATGGCCGTCCTCTAAATTTTTACAAGGATTTTGTTATATTACTTATCTTGAATAATATTTGGCACCTTAATGCTAAATTTGGTATATTTAATGAATACTGTAAATTGTATGTCTTATACAGA